>JAOPHQ010003775.1:15000-88247 GCA_030340625.1 Merluccius polli
TATGGGAAAAAGCATTATCACGATACTTTTACACAATATATCGATAAATATAATGGTATGCTTATGAATTCGAAATACTATACAGTCTAACTGAGGGTCATTACATTGAAGTATATGGAAATGTGAAGTATGGGTATCGGACTAAAACTAGTTTTCCTTTCCCCACTGACGTTTCAAACGTCATATTTGAACATTTTAAGAGCGTATCTTCTCCTCGTAATTCATTTAACCGGGCGTCGCGATAAGGCAAGGCAGGTTTATTTGTATAGCACCATTCATACACACACACCATTCATAGTGCTTTACAGAGGCATAGAAATACATTAAAATGACATTAAATCACTGAATAAAAGCAAGATAAGAAAATCAAAGCGTTACATTAATAAGTCGATATCTTTATTACATGACGATACCATTCAAAGAAGATAAACGGTAATATTTAATCCATTTCCCAGCCCTGCCTTTATCCAAAGTGACTTGCAGTGAGTTGAGGCCCAGCTCATTAAGGAGCATGTGAGGTGGGGGGGGCGTCTCACTCCTACAGGTAGACTGAGGACATTGGGGATCGAACGCCGTGCCTTTCAGCCGGGAGTCGGTCCGGACTAATGGCACCGACCTACAAAATCACCCGCGTGAGACGGTGGGTCTAATCACGGTGTCTCCTAGCCGTGAGCCAGGAAGGCTCCTCTCCGGTGACGATCCGTGTGGTGCCGCCCGGCGCCGGTCCAGTCAGCCAACCGCCGGCGGACATTGTCCAACCTTATATTATATATATATTATATTATACTTCTGTGTGGACCAGCGGCTGTAGGGACGCCGCCACGGGCCTCTGCACCGGCGTAATCACCGTTAAAATGTTCATAGTCGGTTAATCTAACGATCGTTTCTTCAATTAATCGATGAAACATTCAATCTAGAAAATGTCATAAATAATAGCCAGAGTCCAAAGTGATGTTTTATAATGATCCATGAACCGTTTGCATTTCTGAAGCCGGCAGAAAATGTTTTGGTGTTTGTGCTCGGTAAACGACCTTAAACGGTAAATCGATCATAAAAATTAGATTCAATTAGTTTTCTGTCAATCGACTAATCGATCAATGCTCACATGTATGGCTCACATGTATGGCTCTGCGTCGGTATTTCGTGGTCATTGTTGTTTTGTCCGCCCAAAAGTTTCCAAAATTCCCTAATTCAGTGACCTGCTGCGGTCTTCATCGTGTGAATAAGATGTACCGTACTCATCATCATCATCATCGGTGACATCACTGTTTCCTAAGTATCCTTCACTCCCTCCACGCCGCCGCGTGAGTCAACCCGACGCAAGACCAGTCGTCTCCCGCATCTGGGAGGTGTCCACTTCTTAACCACATGAGCAATTTTTCATCAACCTTTATTCATCCCCTCGGCGTCCGGACGACGGCCCCTCCTTCACGATCCGCCGACTCTGTTGTGTCATGGCGTGCTCTCTTCCCGCGTGTGGTTATTATGTGTCGCTGCTCCGCCGGTCGCGCTCTGATTCAGACGACCGGGGGCTGTTATTATTGAGCACACTGTGTTTCAGTCTGTTGGCTAACCTGAAAACAGCCCTCCTCCTCCTCCTCCTCCTCCTCCTCCTCCTCCTCCTCCCCCCCCCGGGCCCTTGAAGCCTCGCATAAACCCCGAGCTCCTCCCTGCTCTTTGTCCCTGTGCTTTGGTCTCAACTTAATCCGCTGTTGTTTTGACTGCCTCCCTCCGTTCTCCATTAAGAGGAGCCCTGTGTGGGATCTCCGCCCCCCCGGCTCCTCTGCTCCCCAGCGACCGGCGGCGGCGGCAGGTTATGTCAGTCTGTCTCACAAAGATCAAATTTTGGGGGGAAACGGGGAGTTTCATTTTTCAAATTTATTTTTTCGACCAATCGTGTTGCTGTGGGCGGGGCTCTGTAGATGCGTGGGTCTCTACTGGAAACAACCTGACCACCGGCAAGAACCACAACAAACGTGATATGGAGGACCAGAAGAGGATCCAGAAGAGGACTGATCACTAAAACGATCGTCTAGCATCGTCTTGTCAGTATATCCCTCCTTGGCTTGAACAGCGAAACGCAAACCCGGCCAGCACCGCACCGGTAAACTAAACTTTCCCCGTAGCCGGTGGGAAGACGAGCTAAAGCCTCCGGTCCGGACACAAACATCCTCTCGACAAAGTGTCTGTAAAGGCTTAAAATCAAACCTGTGTCTTATGGCCTGGTCAGACTATACGATTTCAGCCGATTTTGCCCCGAATTTGTCGTGACCGACAAGTTTACAGCGTCGTATCCGATTTCAAATGGTCGGGCACGACATCGAACGCGGAGTGAATCGTATAATGTGACATGCTTCACGACTTGCGATTTGTCGTTCACGACGTTCTAAAACAGCCCGACAAAAAGTCTGGCTTGTCAGAAATTTGACGGGAGTCGTATGACGTTTCCATTGTTGACATCATAGCCTACTGTATGAAAAAATCCCGGGAATTCCACAGCTGGCGCTCGTGCATTAAAGTTCAATTGGACAGACATCCCGTATTCTCCTCTTCGTGATACCCATGAGCGAGTCCACACTCGTTTCTTCTTTTTCTTTTTCTTCTCCGCACAGAAGACAAGCGCGTCTGTATCCATCATTGTATTATTGTGATCGCCCAGCCTTTTGTTGACGGCTGCTGCTATGACAACATGCGACGCGACCGATGCTGTCGGTGTATGTGGCCACTCCCCCGACCAAGACGCGGAGAGGTTTTCATGGTTCTAAAATCGTATAGTGTGACATGGTAGATCGTAAACGACAATCGTGAGCGACAAAAAAATCGTATAGTCTGACCAGGCCATTAGACGTGTTGGGGAAGGCGCCGTCTCCTGGCTATAGCGCTGTTGAACTCTGTAGTGGATCCCACGTCAGTCAGCTGGAGGAAAAAATCATGAATCATTTTTCACTTGAAGTATTTGCAACCGCCCATTTAACGTTCGTGTTCACCAAACAATGTGCAGCACATACATTATTCATATTCATTTACTTTTTTACACTCCCTCCCCAAAAATGATTTGCTGTGCCGGTGAAATGGGGAACTTGGCTCACAAAACATCTGAGGAGGAGGGGCGACGTTAGTAGAAGTAGTGCGTGAACCACTGGACTCAACAATGACCGGGAGTGTCGGTGTTGACGGGTTCTGCTGCAGTTCCCCTGTCAGACCGGACCAGACCGGACCGGACCAGATGAGGGTTGATTGGTTTGGGTCTGGTTCGCTTTAACTCCACAGTTTGCCACTCCACGTCGGTGGTTAAGTTTCCCCCCCCCCCCCCCCCCACAGACGCTGGAAGCCACTAAGGATGTCCATACGCAAATCCAGACGACAGCCCATTGAGCGCAGTGTATCTGTATGTGTGTATTGTGTGTGTGTGTGTGTGTGTGTGTGTGTGTGTGTGTGTGTGTGTGTGTGTGTGTGGGGGGGGGGGGGGGGTCTCATTCACCATCACTATTAATGGGACCGCTTTTTATAGAGATGCACTGCGTGGCTGGAGGCAAAGACTGCTATCCATTAACCCCGCTACCCTCCTCCTACCTTTACTACTCCTCTCTTCTCTCAGCCATTCACTCTCTCACGACAAGCACTCACACACTCATGTGTCCACATTTATAACACACACTCTCTTTTACACAACACACTGGCACGCACACGCACACTCGCTGAGATTCAAATACTTAAGACACTCACAAGCACACACACACACACTCAGACACTTGCGCACACACAAACACATACACACACATACAAGTACACATACAAACACATACACACTCACAAAACACACATACACACACATTCACACACAAACATACAAGCACACACACAAACACATACACACTCACAATACACACACACACACTCACACAAACACATACAAGCACACACACAAACACATACACACTCACAATACACACACAAACACATACAAGCACACACACAAACATATACACACTCACAATACACACACAAACACATACAAGCACACACACAAACACACTCACAATACACACACACTCACACACAAACACATACATACTCACAAAACACACACACACACAAATACTTGCACATATCTATAGGCATACAGTACCACACATACTCAAAGACAATTGTGGATAAACACACACACACAAATACCCACACATACTTATTCACACACACACACACACACAGCTGCGTCCATCTCCTCCTGACCCAGTTCCCGGTGTGTTCCTGGTCCCGGGTCTTGGTTCCCATCACTAAGCCTTCCAGCCTCACCTCCACCAACGCATGCTGTCCACCTATCTGCTCAATTATTCACAGCAGGGCCATTACTACCAACCCCCCCCCCCCCCCTCCCCCCCCCCTATGTCCACCATCACCACCACACACCCCCCCCCCCCCCCCCCCCCCCCCCCCCTCGCCCGATACGATAAGGTTAGATAACATACTTTGCTAAAGTCAGACGCCACAGCAACCGGTACAGACGGCACTACAATAAAAACAGTTTGCACATTGTACTCATATGTGGAGTGTGTGTGTGTGTGTGTGTGTGTGGCGTGTGTGTGTGTGTGTGTGTGGCGTGTGTGTGTGTGTGTGTGTGTGGTTGACAGCTGGTTTACAGCCTCACCTGGCCACCGAGTCAGACGGACTGGACTCTGGGTCTGGGGTGGGTGGGGCTGCACACCTGGGGTGCATGAGAGCAATCATGGCACCCGGGATAAACCAGCTATCACCACACACACACACACACACACAGAGAGAGAGAGACACTGTCATGGCGGCATGGACCATCTGCTCTGCGAACGCCATCTCGCCATCTCCAAGAAACGCATACTTCAACCAATATGGACCCCTGTCCTGTCTTGGAGGGCCCCAGCAAAAGCGACAGATTATCCACAATGCCACACGGGTGTAAACTCAGTGCTTTTAATGTGGTCTGTCGGTGCGCTCTTGCAGCGTCGCGTCGCCGCCGCGGTGCATCGGTGCAAAGCGGGTTGCGTAGTTGTAGTTTGTTTGACGCGCTATCCCACTCACGCAACCCCAGAAGTGTTGCATGAGTGGTGGCGCGCTTGCGTTCGCAGAGCTTCGCATGGCCGGCGTCGGAGATAAGCAACGAAAGAACGAAAGTGGGTTTAAAAATGGCACAGGACCCGAGAAAGGGCAGGAAAGGCACCGCGTTCGATCCCCCCAACGTCCAATCTTCATCTTCTACAATCCTCCCCCCCCCTCTCTCGGCTACACCCGCTATCTCCGCCGTTTATCTAAATCCTGGAAATCAATTACAGCGCTCTCGAACGCCGGGGGTGAAGGGCTTTCGAGTTTTCATTTCCCGCCCTTTCTCCCCGAGGCCGCGACGCGTACCTCCAGCTCGCGAGGCTCGCGGATTAGCCGGCGGTAGACAATGCCACCGGCTTAGCGTATCTCTGGATAAGGGGCGGGTTCAGGAAGCGTTTTGTGTGTGTGTGTGTGTGTGCCAGCGCGCCCCTAGATGGCGGGTCTATATTTGGCTCTGAAAAGCCGGCTGCCGCGGCTGGCTTGGATGTCTCCACATTAAAAGCTGCAGTTGAAATGAAGAAGGCTGCAGGTGGATCAATGAGGTTAAATGTTATCCTCCTCCGCCCTCCTGCACCCGACAACTTCACAATATCCGCCGGTTTGCCGTTGCAGGGTGCGGTCGGGTCGAGAACGCTGCTTCGAGTCATTTTTGTTGGCATTTCAAGAGAATAACAATTGAAATGTAATAAAATTCAGCTTGAGCAAGTTGTGAAATCCACAAGCAAAACTACCGGGACATATTTCTCAAAATACACATTTCTCACACAACTTCCTGTTGGTCAACTAACTGATCAATCGATATCACAATACACTCCTGATGTGTATGAAATGTGTTACACAGCATGTACACAACACACAGTAACACACAGACCCTCCAGTAGGAACATCATACATCATACATGATAAGTACCCGAAGGATATGACGCAACAATGTTGTCTCCTATTTCCTTTATCTTGTAATAACATTTCTAACTAACCCCAAAAACGTATTTCTGGTGTTTTGATTTTTGTCAGTTTGAAATTGAAATATGTTTTCTGCCAACCAATCTCAGCGGCTCGCGGCTCGATTTCAGGTCGGTCCATTTTCCCGCTCTCTTAGATAGACGCCGATTTAGAGACGCCTAATAGCAACTTAGCAAGCGCTCGCGACGCGTCTTCCCCCCCCCCCCCCGCAGACGACTTCTCCTCTCTGGGAATGAGATTTTAAACGGCGATCATCTGGATAAGCGAGTCCTTATGACAGGCGCTCGTCAGCGGCGGACGTGACACAGCGCTCTGTGTCACGACGGCGAAACTGACAGTTTGAGGTCTGCCAGTCTGCGCGCCGCGCCGCACCGCGCCGGGGCTGATAAGCGCCGGCGAGGTCTCCGCGGCCGCTAAACGCTGCCTCGTTATCTCGCCGGGGAGATACGCCGGGAATGCACCGCCGCAAACTGTGAAATGAAAAGGAGGTGAGCGAGACGTCGGGGGGGCTAACATATTGTCGACGGCCTTATCACCCGCCGCCGCGCCGGGGCAGAGAGCCGGCAGATACGGAGATGTACGGCGGGAATTATAATGCTTGGGAAAGCGCGTGGGGGGGTGGGGCGGGGGGGGGGTGGACATTTCGGCTGACGTGAGAATTGCGATAAAGACCGTTTTTGTTTCACCGTATCTCAAATCATGACAGTAGTCACAAGATATGCAGCGTCACAGAGCGCACATTAAGACGTTCATTATATCAAATGCAGACGCGTGTTTTATCGACAATATAAATAATAACCACAGCATGAAAATAAATACTTTGAATAAAGGTTTTAAAGTACCTTGTGGTGGATAATGAATCTGAATTTTGGCTATTTTCTATTTTTTATGCTATTTTTTGGCTATCTTTTTGACACTTTTCCCAATGTGAGGTTTAAGATCCTTAATGAGCAGCAGGCAGGAGTGAGGTATCTTTCTCAGGCATACCTACATGGTGGGTTGTGTACATAACCACTAGATTATATACTAGCCAGCGTGGGAGAGTGTGTGTGGGGGAGAGAGGGGGAGGGTCATCATCCTGGGGACCGGTCGTAGGGAGGGGGGGGGAGGCTCGGGTTACAGACCTGTTCCTGGTCCTCGAGTTCAAAACCCGGACCCATGGAGGGCCCAGGAATGTTAAACGGTGAATCCAGAGTAAATAACCTCTCTCTCTCTCCATCACTCTCGCTCGCTCTCTCTCTCTCGCTGTTTATCTCTCTCTCTCTCTCTCTCTCTGTTTATCTCTCTGTCGCTCGCTCGCTCTCTCTCTCTCTCTCTCTCTCTCGCTGTTTATCTCTCTCTCTCTCGCTGTTTATCTCTCTGTCGCTCTCTCTCTCTCTCTCCCTCTCTCTCTCCCTCTCTCCCTCTCTCTCTCTCCCTCTCTCCCTCTCTCTCTCTCTCTCTCTCTCTCTCTCTGTCGCTCTCACTGTTTATCTCTCTGTCTCTCACTCTCAGTTTCTCTCTCTCTCTCTCTGTTTATGTCTTTCTCTCTGTCTGTCTCTCACGCTGTGTTTCTACCTTTTCCTCTGTTTCAATCTCTCCGTGATTCACTCTGTCTTTCTCAATCTGTCTCTTGTTTCTGTTTCTGTCTCACTTTTTCTCCCCATTTCTCAGTCTCTGTTTATTTTCATACACTGATTCACACATAAACACACACACACAAACACACACACACACAAACCGCTTCCAGTCTTGTGTCTATAAGAAATCTAAATGAGATTATTTCAGCAGTTTGCGGACGTCTGTCTGTGAAGTTTGACTCTGACATAATAGGAGGGAGAGACAGAAAGAGAGGCTGGAGAGAGAGACAGAAAGAGACGGCTGGAGAGAGAGACAGAAAGGGAGGCTGGAGAGAGAGACAAAGAGAGGCTGGAGAGAGAGACAGAAAGAGACGGCTGGAGAGAGTGACAGAAAGAGACGGCTGGAGAAAGAGACAAAAAGAGACGGCTGGAGAGAGAGACAGAAAGACGGCTGGAGAGAGAGACAGAAAGAGACGGCTGGAGAGAGAGACAGAAAGAGACGGCTGGAGAGAGAGACAGAAAGAGAGGCTGGAGAGAGAGACAAAGAGAGGCTGGAGAGAGAGACGGAAAGAGACGGCTGGAGAGAGCGACAGAAAGAGACGGCTAGAGAGAGAGACAGAAAGAGAGGCTGGGGAGAGAGACGGAAAGAGACGGCTGGAGAGAGCGACAGAAAGAGAGACAGCTGGAGAGAGAGAGACAGAAAGAGACGGCTGGAGAAAGAGACAGAAAGAGACGGCTGGAGAGAGAGACAGAAAGACGGCTGGAGAGAGAGACAGAAAGAGACGGCTGGAGAGAGAGACAGAAAGAGACGGCTGGAGAGAGAGACAGAAAGAGAGGCTGGAGAGAGAGACAAAGAGAGGCTGGAGAGAGAGACGGAAAGAGATGGCTGGAGAGAGCGACAGAAAGAGACTGCTGGAGAGAGAGACAGAAAGAGAGGCTGGAGAGAGAGACGGAAAGAGATGGCTGGAGAGAGCGACAGAAAGAGACGGCTGGAGAGAGACAGAAAGAGACGGCTGGAGAGAGAGACAGAAAGAGGCGGCTGGAGAGAGAGACAGAAAGAGACTGCTGGAGAGAGAGACAGAAAGAGAGGCTGGAGAGAGAGACAGAAAGAGACGGCTGGAGAGAGAGACAGAAAGAGACGGCTGGAGAGAGAGATAGAAAGAGGCGGCTGGAGAGAGAGACAGAAAGAGGCGGCTGGAGAGAGAGACAGAACGAGACGGCTGGAGAGAGAGACAGAAAGAGACGGCTGGAGAGAGACAGAAAGAGAGGCTGGAGAGAGAGACAAAGAGAGGCTGGAGAGAGAGACGGAAAGAGATGGCTGGAGAGAGCCAGAAAGAGAGGCTGGAGAGAGAGACAAAGAGAGGCTGGAGAGAGACAGAAAGAGACAGCTGGAGAGAGAGACAGAAAGAGACGGCTGGAGAGAGAGACAGAAAGAGACGGCTGGAGAGAGAGACAGAAAGAGACGGCTGGAGAGAGAGACAGAAAAAGAGGCTGGAGAGAGAGACAGAAAAAGAGGCTGGAGAGAGAGACAGAGACACACATCCACATGTTATGTTATCTTAATTGATCTGTGATGTTACGGTCTCTCTCCTTATCTTGTCTCATCTTCTAGTTGTTAGTTTCCTTATCATAAATATCTTATCTTAGTTTTCTTATCTCGTGGATCTTAACTTATCTGTATAATAACGGTGTTACAGCTCTCCTTGTTTTTATTTTTATTTAAAAGTTTGGGTGTTTCTATCAAATTGCATTTTGTTCCCAAAGCAATTTACTAATTTAATAAATATATGAATGAAAGTCATCCTTGACTTGCTAAAGTAAACTCAGCAAAGACAGAAATAACGGCCATCTGTCTGTTAGCAGTGGATTTACAGACACGCAGCGTTTTATGAATGCCTTTGACAGAATTCAAATGAGCCATTTTAATCTAGATTAATCTAGATTAATTCCAAGATTACAGTGAGATTAATCTAGATTAAACAAATTAATCTATGCCCACCACTAATATATATATATATATATATATATATATATATATATATACTTTTACCTTTTCACGAAAACACAAATGAGATGAATGCGAATTAAATGTTTCTTGCATTGAAATATGTTAAGAAAAACTTGTATTTGAAAGCGCTGCATTCATGCTCATTTTTATTTATCAGTAGCACTTAAAACACATATTTCATATATTTTGAATATATATTTCTTTATTTCAATATATTTTTTTAATATTTCTGCTGCAGGGCCCTGCTGGACCTGAGGGGGACCCGCCTGCGGACCCTGCCCAGCCTGGGGGTGACCAGCCTGGGGAGAGGCACAGCTTCGTCCAGGAGCACTTCCAGGCACAGTACAAGTCAGTCTCCTCCACAGCCACACACACACACATACAGATCAGAAACACACTGGGTATTGATTATGTGTATTGATTATGTGTTGATGAGGTCACAGCTGGGACAAGACTACAGATCCAAGCCTATTGAGTATCGACTGACTCCTGATTGGTTGTCACAGTCCGCCTCTGTTCCCCGTGTTTCAGTATCTTATGGACATTTTCAGGACTTTGTTTACGGTTTCCTGTTTTATTTTGGTAGTTCACCCCTCATGTGTCGTGTTTTGATCTCACTTCCTGTCTTTGTCTGTTTTTCCCACCCTTGTGATTTCCCTGATTAGTTTCACCTGCTCCTCGTTCCCTCATCAGCCACTCCCTTTATATCCTGGTCCACATGTTTGGTTTTTGGTCGGTTCGTCCCCCAGTTACTAGTCGGTTTCTGGTCCTGTGTTTCCTGCGGTTTGGTACCTTGCTTGGATTTTTGTACCGACCTGTCTACCTGTACCTCTACCTGTCTACCTGTCTACCTGGACCTGTATGTCTCTTTATTAAATTCACTGCGAGGTCCTCCTGCCTCCTCCTCCGTCTCTGCGTTTGGGTCCTTCTCCTGTGTTCCCGGCTACCGACGTGACGTTGTTATTCGGAGAGCCGGGTTTGAATCCCAAGCAAGACGGTCGGCATCATCATCATGTCGATGTTGAGATGATGATACCGCTCCACACATCCCGCTCCACACGTCCCGCTCCACACATCCCGCTCCCCACACACATCCCGCTCCCCACGTCCCGCTCCACACATCCCGCTCCCCACACACATCCCGCTCCACACGTCCCGCTCCACACATCCCGCTCCACACGTCCCGCTCCACACGTCCCGCTCCACACGTCCCGCTCCACACATCCCGCTCCACACGTCCCGCTCCCCACGTCCCGCTCCACACGTCCCGCTCCACACGTCCCGCTCCACACGTCCCGCTCCACACGTCCCGCTCCACACGTCCCGCTCCCCACGTCCCGCTCCACACGTCCCGCTCCACACGTCCCGCTCCACACATCCCGCTCCACACGTCCCGCTCCACACATCCCGCTCCACACGTCCCGCTCCACACATCCCGCTCCCCACACACATCCCGCTCCACACATCCCCCCCACACATCCAGCTCCACACATCCCGCTCCCCACATCCCGCTCCACACATCCCGCTCCACACGTCCCGCTCCACACATCCCGCTCCACACATCTCGCTCCACACATCCCGCTGTCTTCACCATGCGTGGGGTTCCCAGAGGACAAGTTTTGAAGCGATGACGTTGATGATGTTTTGGGGATCGAACGCGGTACCCTCGCCCCCCCGCCCCAGCCCCTCTCACACCATCCTGCCCATTCTCAAGGACTTCATTTGTAAACTGACTGTCAGTTTTATGTCTGCTTCTGTCTAAACGCCGGCCTGTGAAGCTCCTCTAGACGATGGAAGAGGATTACGGAGGAAGAAGGTTTGACTTGGCAGTTAAACCGCCTTTCCTCCTCGAACGTTGGACACTCGGCGCTTCGCATGATGTCTGCTACTCGGCGACTGACAAGTTCCTCTCTAATGCGGTATTTTACCGACGTTGTGATTGGACGAAAAAGGGGGAGATGGTCACTTCAGATAGACAGCAGTAGTCTGTAGTTATCTCCCCTGGCAGAGCCGACCGGTCGGCGTGTTTACCTCGCGAAGCGCCGCTACAAAGAAGACAGAAATAGACGTGTGTGTGTGTGTGTGTGTGTGTGTGTGTGTGTTCACACACACAGTCACTGCCAGTGATGAATATTTCCTACGCTGTATTTTAAAGCCTTGGGTGTGAATGGGACAGACGGTAGAGGGATTAATTTGTCTTGTTTACTTGGCTTGGTTTGTTCTTTTGATTAAATACGATACAGCCATTCAACATTATTATTATTATTTTTTTTTTTTTTCTTTCAGTCTTGTTCAAACCGACACGAAGACGCTAGCCCCATTTTTCTCAGCCAGTTGTGAAATTCTGTGTGTGTTCTGTTCTTAATGAGCGGTTCAGCAGACGATAAAGAAATACAAGAGGATAAATCATTAAAATAATAATAACTGTGCGGCGGTTTGTGTTCATAAAGCCGGTGTGTGATTCTTCATTGGGAAGAGATTGTTGTGTTGTTGTTTTGTCGTCGCTATTTGTTAGCACTGCGGCGAACAACCGAACCACTGGAGTGGATCTGGTGTGTGTGTGTGTGTGTGTGTGTGTGTGTGGCAGAGGTTTCCTCTTAAAGGGGAATGAAGCCGTCCATCCGTCTTCATAGGAGTCATGATGACATTTGTAATATTTTGGTAGCATCTCTGCGGCGCTAGAGACAACATGTTTGTGTTATCTTTAATAAATGACTTCTGTTTTTGTCCGGCAGCCTTTTCTGTTGTGTTGCGTCGTAGAGATATACGGAGAAAAACACGCCGAGAAATACGGACAAGCTGTAAGACAGCCGTTTGTAGCGAACGCCCTTTGAAAAAGAAAATGAGCGAATACTTTCCGGTCCAACTTTTCACGGCTATCCCGTCGAGTTCACACACAGCGTGATGATGCGTCGCCCCGACCGAATGCAAAACCTCACCTTGCAACGCTAAAGTTGTCATCTATCCGCTTATTATCCGCCGGTGACGCGGCTCCCGGCTAATTACATGGAAAACCGCCGTCTTGGCGCTGACGGCGGAGACATCTGTCAGAGCAGATCTTCTAATTTCCCCTCGCAGCACGGGTAAATATTTCTGCTGTGTCACCCTGTGTGTGTGTGTGTGTGTGTGTGTGTGTGTGTGTGTGTGTGTGTGTGTGTGTGTGTGTGTGTGTGTGTGTGTGTGTGTGTGTGTGGTGTGTGTGTGTGTGTGTGTGTGCGTGACTGGCGCTGGGGAAGCAGCAGTTGGCCCGGCGTCCTCATCAGACTCACTCTGCCGTACTGCCGAGCTCCCAGGCGGAGATGGATGAGAGACGGATCGATGCTGATTCACCCAGACGCGCTGGAAACGACGGCAAAATTACCACCGTAACTTTCACACTGTTGAAAATTACCACCGTAACTTTCCCACTGTTGAATGACGTCTGTGGCGCTGAATGAAGAAACTTTCACGACTCACTGCTTCACCGCTTCGCCGCTCAGTGCATTGTTCTTCTGACGTTGCTATGGCGACAAGGCTGGCTGTCCAATGTCAAATGCACACAAAGTCTTCACGGCGTTGTAGAAATGTCGACAGTTGTTCGACAGCATCCAACAAAAATAACAGAACAACATCATTTTAATACTCACAATTAATAAATTCTCTCCGGCGCCGTCTTCATGTCATTTGGATCAGTGGTGAACGGTGTTGTTATTACTAGGAGGCCGAATAACGGATAAACCGGATCACCGGAATGAGCTTGTCCTTAAAAACCGAAAGGGAAATCAATCAAAGCATAACTGCGGACGACGGGAACGTGAGCCGAGCGGTCAGAGAAGAGAGAAAAGAGAGAAAATGGCCGCCCTCCCTCCCGACGATGGTTTCCCAAGCGTCCGGCAGGCAGGCTCTGGCGTTGCTATGGTAACCTGTGGTCCCGTCCCATGGAGACTTCTACAGGTAAATCAAAGGTGAAATCAAGATCAGCCGCGCTCTGAGGAAGACCCGGTGTGGGTTGAAACCCGGTCTGCACTTTCCTTTTATGTTTTTTTTTATTTTTACTGATATGGCCTCAACTAATAAAGGCATTTTATTTGAATACATCCTCAGTGTGCCTGAAGTAAGCCCAGAGGCTTCCCTCTCTCTAGTTGAATCAAAAACGTTAAAAACGTGAGATAATGAAGAGAGGGAGAGAGACGAGGGATGAGAGACGAGTCTCCAACGGTCGAGTATGAACTCATCGTTTTGCATACATAGCGGTGTTACAGTGCGTTGGGATGAATAGATAAATCATTTTTTATGTTTTACATGATAGTAGGGCTGCAACTAATGATTATTTTCATTATTTGACAATACTTTTTTCAATTTGGGCGATTAATCATTTATTTTAGAAAATGTCAGAAATAATAGCAAATGCCATCACAAGAAAAACTATAAATATTATTTTTTAATGATCCATGAAACATTTTAATTTTTGAAGCATCAAGCAGCAAATGTTTAGTATTTGTACTAAAAAAATGTATATGATTAATTTTCGAAAAGTCGATCAACGAATCGTCGAAAGCCCTAATAGTCATCCGAAAATACTAATATTATAAAATATAAGAAGAGAAAAACAACAAAGTAAGAAGAGGCGATACACACTGCAGGCGAGGATGCCCTTGGACCTGGTGCACAGAGGAAAGCAGTAAGAGAGAGACCCCTGCCTCCCCCTGCCTCCCCAGGACCCTCTACCCCCCAGACCCTGTTACCCCTGCCTTCCGAAGGACCCTCTACCCCCAGACCCTGTTACCCCTGCCTTCCCCAGGACCTGGTCCCCTCTACCCCCCAGACCCTGTTATCGGTGTCAGGCCCAGAGTCATTAACAACAGCAGCGCCGCTAAGCTAAGAGTGATGATGCAACACGCTGGAAACTGTGACTTCCTCACTTACCCTTCACCTCCGTCCCACTCCCACGGCTCTCCCTCCCTCCCTCTCTCTCTCTCTCTCTCCCTCTCTTTCTCTCTCTCTCCCTCCCCCCCTCTCTCTCCCTCTATTCATCTTCTCACTTACATCACCGTCACTCATCCGCTCCGGCGGCGGGAGGCTGATCAAGGACCTTGGCAAGCGGCGGAGGGCCTTACGCAACGGTGCTCTTATTATGAAAACGTCTCGTCTGTCCTGACAGCGGCACCTCCACCCGTTTCCTGTCCTCCTCCTCGTCTACACCCACGCGTGAGGAGGAGGTGGGGGGGGCGTGAGGAGGAGGAGGTGGGGGGGCGTGAGGAGGAGGGTGGGGGGGGTGAGAGGTGGACACGCAAGGCGTTGCGCAACAGCGTGTGACCGGCGCTGACACACAGTGTGTGGTCAGGGTTAGGGTGTAAGGTTGGGGGATAGGGAAGGAAGCGAGGTTTCACACGAGGATAAGGGTTACCGAAATACCGAAAAGTATTTATTTTTCCTTTTTCGACACCAACACAATAATTTAGGGGCGTTTTTTTAAATCATTTCCAGGGAAATCATATCAAAATGTTGGGAAGTACCGTATTTTTTCTGTCTGTGTTGCATGACAGACCGATATTCAAAACGGTTGGCCTGTTAGCTGTTAGCGTCATTGAGATTGTTAAGTATTGTGATTCGACATTCCAATTTATTGCGTAACTTTTTTTTATTGGTTTATTATATTTATTTATTGGTAACTTTTGTAACACTAGACCAATGGGAACAAGTTGACTTGACACTTCTAGGGACACTTCTGTATATCATGAGGCACATCTCAGTGTTTCTGACTTTTATTTCAGCTGCATCATTGTAAAAGCATTAAAAAACGTATTAAAAAAACGTGATACTTAAGTGAATTGATTCCCCCCCCCCCCCCCCCCCCCTACAAAGTCGTATCCGTTGTCCTAATGTCTGTGTTTCCTGTGTTGTTGTTTTCCTCTGCAGGTCATCTCTGACGTGTCCCCACTGTCTGAAGCAGAGCAACACGTTCGATCCCTTCCTGTGCATCTCGCTGCCCATCCCGCTGCGCCACACCAGGTCAGTCTGCGCCGGACTTCACTTCCTCCTCCATCCAGACCAATTGAATTCAGATCAGTATCTAATCCTGTTTATTAAAGCGGTAAAGTTTAATTATTTTCAATTGATTTCAGGTCACTTATATCAGTAATCCGGTTTACTTACTCAGGTTCATTAAGTTCAGTTGAATCTAAATCAGTTACATTTAATTCAGCGCAGCGTAATCCAGTGCAAATGTACGTTTAATTTAAATTGTATTTGTTTTTGTCATATATTTTGTCATTTATAGGCACATGACCCATATAGGCATTCAGTACTTTTATATTCAGTACTCCCAAGTTGCATATTCATAAAACTTGGCGTTCCCAACCAGGTACAGCGCTAGGCCAAGTCTCCAGAGCTTTATTCCACTGTACTTTGTTTAACAAAACCCGCAAAATAAACCACTTATTATTATTATTATTCACCATAAAATGTATTGGATTCATGAACACCGGCTCAAGTCACGTCAGCAACGGGAGACAGATTGAATTTGCGCGTTGCACAGAAAACCTCACAGCTTGTAACAAATACAAAAAAAAAATGTCCGTCGGTGTCGTGTGGCGTCGCCTCCTGGTGTGTGAGGAGAACTGGTGACAGGCGGGGAGACGGTAATTATCCTACCTGGGGAACGGTGGGGGGGGGGGGGGGGGGGACGGTGGGGGGGGGGGGACGGCGTGCGATGCCCTTCAGGAGGAGAGTGGCCGGGCGGAGCGGGCGCCGCTATTTCACGCTCCGGCTGAACCCACTTCCTGTAAGGACCGGAGCCGCCTGGTAGTTCTGACTGGTCTGTCTGAGGGAGGGAGAGGGAGAGAGAGGGAGAGAGAGGGAGAGGGAGAGGGAGAGGGAGGGAGGGAGAGAGAGAGAGGGAGAGAGAGAGACAGAGAGAGACAGAGACAGAGAGAGAGACCTATAATATAACTGTTACCCCTCTCTCACTATCGCTCTCTGTCTCTCTTGTTCTCCCCTTTCTGTCTCACCCTCTCATCACCTCTTATCACGCTCTCTCCTGCTCTCTCGTTCGCCCTCTCTCTCTGTTTTTCTACTTTTTCACCCCAACCCTGCTGTCTGTCATCCTCTCTCATTCTCCTCACTGTCCGTCTCTATCTCTTTCTCTCTCTCTCTCTTTCTCTCTCTCTCTCTCTCTCTCTCTCTCTCTCTGTCTCTCTCTCTCTCTCTCTCTCTCTCTCTCTCTCTCTCTCTCTCTCTCTCTCTCTCTCTGTGTGACACTGCCATATATAACTTCACGATCGAAACATCCATCCTCTGGCCTCCTTCCTCCGGTGTTTAACTGTCGGTTGTGTTTGCGGTACTGAAAGGTAAAGGTCCATGTTGTGAATGAATCAGAAAATCAATCAATCGTCTTGAAGTATTTCCAGAGTAGTTAAGGGCGATAGTTAAGTTAGTTAAGGGCGATAGTTAAGTTAGTTAAGGGCGATCGCGCCCTCAGAGGCATTCTGGGTTCGGGTTCGGCTTCACCAGAGCATCCTAGAAAACCGCTGCGCCCTCACATTACTGTACAGAGATTAGATTACGAGAACCGCATATGAACCCGGCTCAAATGTGACGTGGAAGAACCGGGTTGAGACCGGCTGTGTGCTCAGGGTGAACGCAGATCTGCTGCGGGATCGGAGGTTATGTGGGTCACATGTGAGGCCCCCGAAGGTGTGATATCTATACCATCTCCTGCAATGCGATCGCTCAGAGGGGAAAAAGATTGGATCTGAGAAGAGACTACCAGATCAGATTTTGACCCACTTCTACCTATGATGTGAGCGCGAGGCCTAGACCCCCCACATGGACCCCTTCAGCAGGGCTGGGTCCCGAACCGCAGTACTTAAAGTAAAGGGTTTTTTTTTGGGGGGGGGGGGGGGGGGCTAGCCTTGGTTAGCTTGCTCGCTAACACTACTCACAGGTTGTTCTGCCGTGACACGCCAAACTGATGTGTGTGTGTGTGTGTGTGTGTGTGTGTGTGTAATATCCGGCGCAGTATTCACACTCCCAATCTCGCGTCCTCACACATCCAGCCAACCTTCTTTGTGTCCCGACGACCCCACAAGCAGGTGTGTTTCCATCCGAGTCTGACATGCCCCCCCCCCCCCCCCCCCCCCCGTTTGGAACGGTCCACCATAAATTCAGCCAACCTCGCAGTCTAATAAAAAGAAAATATCCCCTTCATCCCCCCCCACCCCCCCCCCCCACACACACACACACACACACACACACACACGCAGGTTGATCCTGTCATGTCGTATGCGGGCCTCACAAGCTCAGCCTCCCTTCTAATTTGTGAGATCTGGCAGACTTGTTCTAACTAATTGCTTGCCAAGCTAAAAGCGCGACGTCATCTCGCTGCATGGCAGATAAGGTGAGCAAAAAAAAAAAAAAAAAACACCTTGAGGGTACGCGCCGCAATAAGCAGAAAAAAAAACACAGACAGGATTACGAATAACACAATTCACTGGGGAGAGGCGCACCTTCTCCACGGCCCGGGATTCACTTTCCTCTGTGAAACAGTGGAAAGTGCGTTCATAAACAGCGCTAAACACTGTTTATGAACGCATTTAAACTGTGTTTGCGGTTTCCACAGTTCAGCGCACGTACATATACAGTCTGTTTATGGGATAACGTTGCAAAATAGTCTAAAACGATCCACACTGCGGCGTTCACACAGTGACTCACGAACGCGGGCGACCGACGGCTGTTTCTGATCGGCGTGTGTTCTGGCGGTCGCTGAAGTGCGCTAGACTAGCGGACTATACATCACACTTACATTCAATTACTAACCGTGATGCTGCTGATTTCAGCGGAGAAGGTTGTCCTTGCGCTTCAGTCACGATGTCTCTGTTCAACGTGAGGGCTTCAAAGATATGCAAATTACACAAATTACTTGTAATTCTTTCTGATTATGATTCATCGTGTTTTTGTCAACGAATGTCAGTTAGAAAAACGACCCTTTGTGGCAGCGTGACCGCTGTGACCTTGACCCCCCCGCGGTCTGGACTCTGATAGGTCGACGGCGGGTCACCTGTCTGACTGTCTGGACTTTGATAGGTCGACGGCGGGTCACCTGTCTGACTGTCTGGACTCTGATAGGTCGACGGCGGGTCACCTGTCTGACTGTCTGGATTGTGATAGGTTGACGGCGGGTCACCTGTCTGACTGTCTGGACTCTGATAGGTCGACGGCGGGGTCACCTGTCTGACTGTCTGGACTCTGATAGGTCGACGGCGGGGTCACCTGTCCGACTGTCTGGACTCTGATAGGTCGACGGCGGGGTCACCTGTCCGACTGTCTGAACTCTGATAGGTTGACGGCGGGGTCACCTGTCTGACCGTCTGGACTCTGATAGGTCGATGTCAGGTCGCCCGTCTCTTGAGTGCCTGAGTCCCGCTTCACCTGCGGCCGTTGTCAGCAGTAACCGTGACGACGTGACACCTTGTCCTCTTTCCCCGCTTTCAAAAAATAGAATCCCGACTCCATTATTTTCCCCGCACATAAAAAAGACGAAACCCCCTAATGATCTATTATTAATGTTAAAATTGTTCTGAATTATACATGCGATTACCTCCCGTGTGTCCCTTCCTGTCCGGAGAGAAGGGGTGGGGGGGATAGAGAGAGAGGAAAGAGAGAGAGAGAGAGAGATAGTGGGGGGGGATATAGACGAAAGAGAGGAGGGAGAGAGAGAGGAAAGAGAGGAGGGAGAGAGAAGAAAGAGAGGAGGGAGAGAGAGCTAGAGGAGGGAGAGAGAGCTATAGAGGAGGGAGAGAGAGGAAAGAGAGGAGGGAGAGAGAGCTATAGAGGAGGGAGAGAGAGAGGAAAGAGAGGAGGGAGAGAGAGGAAAGAGAGGAGGGAGAGAGAGCTATAGAGGAGGGAGAGAGAGGAAAGAGAGGAGGGAGAGAGAGCTATAGAGGAGGGAGAGAGAGGAAAGAGAGGAGGGAGAGAGAGCTATAGAGGAGGGAGAGAGAGGAAAGAGAGGAGGGAGAGAGAGCTATAGAGGAGGGAGAGAGAGGAAAGAGAGGGGGGAGAGAGAGCTATAGAGGAGGGAGAGAGAGGAAAGAGAGGAGGGAGAGAGAGCTATAGAGGAGGGAGAGAGAGGAAAGAGAGGAGGGAGAGAGAGCTATAGAGGAGGGGGAGAAAGAGATATAGAGGGGGGGGGGGGGGGGAGAAGGGGGAGCGGTAGACGTGGAGGAAATGAAACGGGAGAGAGACAGGAGGGGGGGGGGGGGGGGGGGGAGTTAAAATAGAGAAGAGAGTGACGGACAAAGAATGGGAGAGGGAGAGATAAAGAAAAAACTAGAGAGAGAGAGAGAGATAGAGATAGTGGGGGGGGATATAGACGAAAGAGAGAGAGAGGAAAGAGAGGAGGGAGAGAGAGTTATAGAGGAGGGAGAGAAAGAGATATAGAGGGGGGGGGAGAAGGGGGAGCAGAGCGAGGGAGACAGAGACAGAAAGACTGATGGGGGGAGAGAGAGAGAGAGAGAGAGGGAGAGAGAGAGAGGTATAGAGAGGAGGAGAGACAAAAAGAGATCAAAGATACGTAGAGGACAACAGACAATAGAGGGAGACATAGAAAGAGAGCTGAGGAGGAGTGTGTGTGCGTGTGTGTGTGTGTGTGTGTGTGCGTGTGTGTGTGTGCGTGTGTGCGTGTGTGTGTGTGTGTGTGTGTTAACCGTGTTTTGCCCCCCCCCCCCGCCAGGCCGGTGTGTGTGACGCTGGTGTTCAGCACCCGCGGCCAGCGCTACGTCCGCGTGGGGCTCTGCGTGCCGCTGCTGGGCTCCCTGGTGTGCCTGCGGAGGATGGTGGCCGACGAGGGACACATCTCTCCCGACCAGGTACGCTGTCCCCCAATTGGCCGGCTCTAAAGGGGGAGGGGGGGGGGGGGGGGGGGCGTTCAGGTGAAGGTGAATAAGGCATGTGGAGCTCCCCAGACGCGCCTTTGTTGTTTAGACGTTACCGCGGCGATGGCAAGCGACTCACTCTCTCTCTCTCTCTTTCTCTCCTCTATCCTCTCTCTCTCTCTCTGTCTCTCTCTCTGTCTCTGTCTCTGTCTCTCTCACTGTCTCTCTGTCTCTCTTCTCTCCTCTATCCTCTCTCTCTGTCTCTCTGTCTCACTGTCTCTCTTTCTCTCCTCTCTCTCTCTCTCTCTCTCCTCTCTCTCCTCTTTCTCTGTCCTCTTCTCTCCTCTCTCTCTCTCTCACTGTCTCTCCTGTCTCTCTTTCTCTCCTCTATCCTGTCTCTCTTTTTCTCCTCTCTCTCTTTCTCTCCTCTCTCTCTCTCTCCCCCTCTCTCTCTCTCCCCCTCTGTCTCTGTCTGTCTCTTAATGATCGTGTGGAGGAGGGTATCTAGAGAACTTGCCTGACAGCAGGTTCAAGGATTCATGCTCACCCCTTTGCCCTGGCCCTGCTGGGGTAGTGGAGAAGAGACAGAGGGGAGGAGGAGGGGGGGAGGAGGAGGGGGGAGGAGGAGGAGGAGGAGGAGGAGGAGGAGGAGGAGGAGGAGGAGGAGGGTTGAGTAGATTTATACTGCAATACGCAATACTGAACCTCTCCTGTGTGTGTGTGTGTGTGTGTGTGTGTGTGTGTGTGTGTCTGTCTGTGTGTGTGTGTGTGTGTCTGTCCAGGTCATCCTGACAGAGATTTACTCCACAGGGTTCCAGCGGTCTTTCTTCGACGAGGACGACCTGACCTGCATCGCTGACAACGATGTAATCTACGCCTTTCAGGCTCCGCCCCTTTACATCAGAGCGGGCGCCGCTCGAATCTCAGGTTAAAACACACACACACATACATAAACGCACAGAAATATAAACACACACACACACACAAACCCATACTTAAACACACATTTTAACACACACACACACACTATCTAAACAGACACACATACACACATATAAACATGCACACAAATACCCATCGAAACACACACACACACAAACATACTGTATATATAAACACACACAAAGACATACTTAACCACACATCGAAACACACACACAAACATATATATAAACACACACAAAGACATACTTAAACACACATCGAAACACACACACAAACACATATATAAACACACACAAAGACATACTTAAACATATCGAAACACACACACAAACATATATAAACACACACAGAAACACAGACACACAAATGAAAAGGCACACACACACACACACACAGATTACACACACACAAACACAGACACACAAATGAAAACACACACACACACATACAAAGATTACACACACAGAAACACAGACACACAAATGAAAAGGCACACACACACACACACACAAAGATTACACACACAGAAACACAGACACACAAATGAAAAGGCACACACACACACACAGAAACACACACACAAATGAAAAGGCACACACACACACACACACACACACACATACAAAGATTACACACACAGAAACACAGACACGAAAAGGCACACACACACACACACACACACACACACAGAAAGATTACACACACAGAAACACAGACACACAAATGAAAAGGCACACACACACACACACACACACACACAGAAAGATTACACACACAGAAACACAGACACACAAATGAAAAGGCACACACACACACACACACAAAGAAAACACACTACGATTTTCCAAATGGACGGTTGCTAAGTCGACTTCTCCTGGCAGTTAGTTGAGAGGTCCTTGAGCTCCAACTGCTGCACAGACTGTGGTTTCATCTTAGGTGGGCTGTGTGTGTGTGTGTGTGTGTGTGTGTGTGTGTGTGTGTGTGTGTGTGTGTGTGTGTGTGTGTGTGTGTGTGTGTGTGTGTGTGTGTGTGTGAGAAAAGTGTAGTTGTTCAGTACAGCACTTTATAAATCGAGTCTGTTTACCTGCTTATATAACTATATATTATGTTATATAGCTGTATATTATGTTATATAACTGTATATTATGTTATATAGCTGTATATTATGTTATATAGCTGTTTATTATGTTATATAGCTGTATATTATGTTATATAGCTGTATATTATGTTATATAGCTGTATATTATGGTATATAGCTGTATATTATGGTATATAGCTGTATATTATGGTATATAGCTGTATATTATGTTATATAGCTGTATATTATGTTATATAGCTGTATATTATGGTATATAGCTGTATATTATGTTATATAGCTATATATTATGTTATATAGCTGTATATTATGGTATATAGCTGTATATTATGTTATATAGGTGATGTTTAGCCATGTACTTAAACCAAGTGCGTTTTATGTTTGTTTGTTTTTTTGTCCTTCCCTCGTTGTAATAAATAAGAAGTATTTATGATAGTGTGGATTCACGACGCGGCCCAACGTATATATTTTTAAATGTGGGTCTGATATTAGGAAGGTATTTTTTTTATGAGACTGCAAAGCCCACAATAAAGTGAGTCCATGTGACTTCTAGTATCGGTAGTCCCATGTACCAGAACTACCTCTGTGCTACCAAAAGAAAACCTTATTTGTGCGAGTGGATGAATCTTTCAGCGCCCCTGGGGAGGGAGACGGGCGCCAGGGCCCCCTAGGGACCCTGCTGGTCCCTGGACTCCGGTCTGGTTAACAGGGCCGCATACATCCTCCATGTCTGGAGACACTTAGCTGAGCCATGGAGATTTGTGGGGTTTTTCTTGTCGTATTTTGTTATGCCTCTGTGGAGAGGACCGTGGATACAGGACAGGAACGTGGGTCTGAAACCAGGTCCTGGTCCGTTAACCCTGGTCTCTGCTTGGCGGTTAATATTAACCCCAACTTTAGTCATAATACTGTTGAATAGGTTTAAGTGCCTTTCTGGAAGCCCAGCCTTAATAAACATATAGACATAACATTATATACTATATACGTTAAAAACTTAAAGTGTATACTATTTAGCAATCCCATCAACAGCAGAACCTTCTGGCCGGGTGTCAGCACCCCGACCGGGACCCACTACTCCCCAGTATGGCCTCAGAGAAACACTAAATAATACTTTTATCCCATTAAGACTGGCAAGGAGTTCAGAGCACTTTGTCCTCGTCTTGATCTCCATCCAAATCCCGTTATTGATCCCCAAGTGCTCCTCGGCTGTCAGGAATGGCCTCGCGCCCGTGTGCTGGCGAAACACGGCTCGGATTCGAAAGACATTTGATGACGCAGATTATTACTCTTAAATGGGGGATGTTCTCGGTGCCGGTCACCAATGGGAAGCCGTTCATTTCTTCGCTCTCTGAACCTGAAATACAGCGAAATGTATTTCCTCCATCGGCTATTTGACCGTCTTATCAGAAACCCCACAGCCAAATCTGAAAATCTGACCCTTCGTTTGGTATGTGAGTTCCTCCTGCCCTCCGTCGGAGCGCTGTTGCCTTTGTAGGAAATCAATGGCGTTTAAATGAAAGCGTCCCGCCGGCAGCGCCGTATCGGTGAGTTAAGTAATCCTTACGTCTCCACCCTCCCCCCTCTCCTCCTCATGAAGGGCCCATCTGAAATATCGACACATTAGAGAGAGAGAGAGAGAAAAAAAAACACACATCCGTTAAGTACCGTCTGTAATTATTAAACCTGAAAGGGGTTTGATTCAGACAGCGCTAATCAATTACCCATAAACAGTGGAAATAAGATTGGATGGGAAGTTAATCTCTGAGCACATTGGGTTTCTGCCAAGCGGCGGTTCTGGTCGGGGGGGGGGGGGGAGGGGCGGTCTTGGTGTCGGTCTCTCTCGCACCGGATCAAACCCTGAGGCGTGCAATTACAGCACGCGGAGGCGTGGCGCCGGAGACGTTGTGGGTGTGTGTGGCGCCGGTGTGGGTTCCTCTCTGACATCCCTTCCTCTGACTGTATCATCATTATTATTATTATTATTATTATTATTATTATTGGACTTATTTTTAGCTCATGCACTCTCCTGCCTTCTGCTTTTTACTGCAACTGCAGCAGGTTAATGGATTTTATGCTCACCCCAAAATCATGCGAACATTTTTGGATTTGTAGGTCAGGATCGTCTGGAGGATAAGTCTTGTGTTTTTATTTATCAAATGCGCAGTATATAAATAAAGGGTCCGGTGAAATTCTTAGCACATAACAGCTTAGAAAGGCATAGAAAAATAATTTAAAAAATTTAAAAAAAGAGTCATACATAATAAGGGGCGAAAATAGCCAAGAAAATGGCAGAAATAACAAAAATACACAACAGTAAAAAAAAACAACAGCAGTCCAGTGTGTTTCACCCTCCAGCCAAAAGACAGACAGACAGACAGTCAGACAGACAGACAGACAGTCAGACAGACAGACAGACAGACAGACAGATAAATACTTTATTCCTCCTCTTGGGGAAATGCAGGAGGCGTCCTTGCATAGCCAGCATAGCGGTCCATATATATATAGTATATAGTATATATAGTATTTACTCCATATAGACCACTTTCTCTCAGAGAGTAACGAAATGCATAATAATTATACGGCACATTTTTTCAACAAAAAAAAACTTCAACAACACACGACGGCGGCTGAGAGAACAGAGGCGGCGGAGCGAAACCCGGCGCTAAAAATACACTCAGTAGTAAAAAATGTGGGGAGTAACACGACACCCGCCGCTAATAAAACGTCTGAAGTGGCTTTTAGAAAGCTTTTTAAAAGCATCCACCGAAACGACGGTGTAGGAGGGGGACAGCGGTGCCGTGTGGAGTATATATATATTTATATATTTATATATACTTCTCAGGAGTTACCTGTCTTGGTCTGTGGTCAGGTCACAACCTTTGTGTTTGTGTTTCCCACACCGGTATGCGTTTCAGCGTCGGCGTCCCGGACAGACGGCGGCCCGCTTTGTGTTTCCGCGGTGGGATTCTTCTCTCCGATTTTTGCTTTTAGCCAAATCCGAGGAACGCAGAGAGGAGTTGTGGCGAGTGATTATTAAGTGTTTTTATTTTTAGCGCCGGTTAATGACTCAGATATCCCCCCCCACTCGGCGGGCCGCCGCCACGCGGTCCCGTGTGTTTATTCCTGAGGGGACCGGAGCAAATTCTCCCCTCAGAACGAGTTCTTCCTGTCAAAACACACACACAGGGGCGCCGGACGTGAAGCGGTCTCTTAGCCGTCTCGCTAACGAAGGTGGCGCGGCGCAGCGCCAGTCCGGCTGCGGAAAACGATCGCAATCTGGAATCTGACGCGCCGCCGTGTTGCGAGTTAGCCGAAACGGCGGCTACGCGTCGGTAGCTCGTCGGGTTGAGCTCGCGGCGGCCGCCAAGACGCCGCCGCCGCCGCCGCCTGAAACCGCCCAACCGACCGACGTTTTTTTTTTTTTTTTATAGAATTCAAATTCTCTCGTCATGCCTTCGCTGTAAATGACATGTCACGCATGAGGGGAACCGTTTTCCACACATGAGATGAGGAACAGCCGACACCTCCCAACAAGCAATTTCCTGTGTAAAAAAAAAAAAAAAAACATTTCTGAGTCTGACAGAGGACCGGTGGGCAGTGGGGCTGCGGCGTGGAAGGAGGACCGTCGCCGGGGCCGACCGCGTGTGTGTGTTCTGTCGGGACGGAGGTGTTTAATTATGGGATGTCACGTCGTCTGGTCTAAGATTAGTCTGAGAGGTGGAGACCTTCCTGTTTGGCTTCATGGGAATTCACAATAAAAAGACAAAAGAGTCGATTAAGTCCCGCTCAGCCCCGCGGCTGGTCTTTATTTGATCTGCTTATTTCTTTATCTTTAATCCTTAAGTGTGTCCTTTGTGTGTGTGTGTGTCTGTGTGTGTGTGTGTGTGTGTGTGTGTGTGTGTGTGTGTGTGTGTGTTCAACGTTGTTTACTCTGTGTCTACTTTGCTACTATGCTGCAGAACGACTGGAATTTGCTGAAAGGTTTTGCAAAACTCCCACGTATATATCTCAACACACACACTCAGCCCCCGCACACACACCCACACACACACACACCCACACAGCTACTCCTAAGCGCACATACCCACACACACAAGCACACACACACTCAGCCCCCCGCACACAGGCACAGTCACACACACACCCACACACACACACACAAGCACACACAGCTACTTCCAAGCGCACATACCCACACACACAAGCACACACACACCCACACACACACACAAGCACACACACACACACCCACACACAGCTACTCCCAAGCACACATACACACATACCCACACACACAAGCACACACTCTCCCAAGCGCACATACCGACACACACACACCCACACACACACCCACACACACACACACACACAGCTACTCCCAAGCACACATACACACACACACAAGCACACACTCTCCCAAGCGCACATACCCACACACACACACAAGCACACACAGCTGCTCCCAAGCACACGTACCCACACACACACACACAAGCACACACAGGTCCACACACACACACACACACCCACACACACACACCCACACACACACACAGGTCCACACACACACAAGCACATACAGACACACTCGGACACACCAACAACACACACAGAAACACACACCACCACAATTACCACACTCACACGCAACCACAAATAACCACGTTCACACACACACACACACACACACACAATACTATTCCTCTCACACACACACACACACACACACACACACACACACACACACACCGTCACCTCGATCAGCCCAGACAAGGCCGGCGGTGAGGAGCGGGTTGTAAATTACCAGCGTGGTTAAGGGCGTCCGTGGGAGCGTAATGGCCAATGAGAGGCTAACGGGTCTGTGCTCTCCCGTCTGTGTTTATAAATCAACGAATAACAGAAGGTGACCCGCAAACACGACTGCCAGCCAGGTTCCCCCTCCCCCCCCCCCCCCCCCCCCCCCCCCCCCCCACACACACACACACACACACACACACACACACACACACACGCACCCCCCATCAGTCCCGGAGCTGTCATAAGGTCATTCCTCGCAGGACCGGCAGAGTGTGATGGAGCAAGTGTTGTGACAGCGCGCGCGACAAGCCCCCATTTATAATGGATGCGGCTGTCGGCCGGCGCCGCCGCCGCCGCCTGTGCTTCTCGCCGCGACCCCCCCCCCCCCCCCCCCCCCCCCCCCCCCCCCCCCCCCCCCCCCCCCCCCCCCCGTCACGGACGTGTGGCGGCGCCGGTGGTGGCGGCGAAGTTTCTGTGACGTTTGATTGTGTTTGAATGGCTTTCTACTGTCACCCTGTCACCGGGACGACCCTCACTCTTCGGTCTCGAACCCTCACATGTTTTATTTTTTATTTTTTTTAAATTCAGGATACCACCACAGTCTCCCGTCGTCGCCCTTCTCCTCCGGTCCCGAAGGTCAAAGGTTACCGCCGTCGGGGACCCTGTCGTCCGAGTTCCTGAACCAGGGCGGCCCCGCCCGGATCCTGCTGCTGGTCTGCAACACGTCGCAAGCCGTCAGGTAACGAGGGACGGTTTCCTTACTGTCGCCAGGCACGTCGTCATGGTAACGCGGACGGTTTCTCACTGTCGCCAGGCACGCCGTCATGGTAACACGGACGGTTTCCTTACTGTCGCCAGGCACGCCGTCATGGTAACACGGGCGGTTTCCTTACTGTCGCCAGGCACGTCGTCATGGTAACGCGGACGGTTTCTCACTGTTGCTAGGCATGCCTTCAGGTAACAGGGATGCTTTCCTTACTGTCGCCAGGCACGTCGTCATGGTAACACGGACGGTTTCCTACTGTCGCCTGGCACGCCGTCATGGTAACACGGACGGTTCCTTACTGTCGCCAGGCACGTCGTCATGGTAACGCGGACGGTTTCTCACTGTTGCTAGGCAGGCCTTCAGGTAACAGGGATGCTTTCCTTACTGTCGCCAGGCACGCCGTCATGGTAACGCGGACGGTTTCCTTACTGTCGCCAGGCACGCCGTCATGGTAACACGGACGGTTTCCTTACTGTCGCCAGGCACGTCGTCATGGTAACGCGGACGGTTTCCTTACTGTCGCCAGGCACGTCGTCATGGTAACACGGACGGTTTCCTTACTGTCGCCAGGCACGCCGTCATGGTAACACAGACGGTTTCTTACTGTCGCCAGGCACGTCGTCATGGTAACGCGGACGGTTTCTCACTGTCGCCAGGCACGCGGTCATGGTAACGGACGGTTTCCTTACTGTCGCCAGGCACGTCGTCATGGTAACGCGGACGGTTTCCTTACTGTCGCCAGGCACGCCGTCATGGTAACACGGACGGTTTCTTACTGTCGCCAGGCACGTCGTCATGGTAATAGGGGCGCTTTCCTACTGTCGCCAGGCACGTCGTCATGGTAACACGGTTTCTCACTGTCGCCAGGCACTCCTGTAGAAGGCAGGAGTGTATGAACCAAAAATACGTAAATGAATAATAACATGACTACTTCCTGTTACTCATATAATAATATGAGTAACAGGAAGTGATGTCAGAGGAACCCACACTGCGTTGAACACACACACACCCACTAACATCTAACATGTGCGGTGATTGCGCGCCGGTTAAGGACATTATGCGGATAACGAGGGTAAATGTTTGCCTCATTGGCCTCGTTTAACCAGGAAGTGTGAGTCCGTCTGGCGGGCGGATCGGAATGTAACATGACCACATGACCCCCCCCCCCCCCCCCCCCCCCCCCCCCCCATCATGTCATGTGACTCTAGAAAGGGGAGTGGCCATTTTCACAGAGAGGTGCAACTCCACATCTCATTTTATTATTTTTAGATTCAGAAAAGGTTTTTATTCTCTCTCTCTCTCTCTCTCTCTCTGTCTCTCTCTCTCTCTCTCTCTCTGTCTCTCTCTCTCTCTCTCTCTCTCTCCTCTCTCTCTCTCTCTCTCTCTCTCTGTGTGTGTGTGTTTGTATATTAACACAGAGAATATAATAGGATGAGATTTGACACATTCTCGATTGTTTTGTCTCGGGTGTGTATTGTGTGATATTGTGTTACGACGTCTGTGTTATGTTCAACACATCACATAACACATTTTAAGTAACCAATCGCGCGGCTTCTCACCGGCCGCGTCTCCCATCTCCCTCCCCTCCAGACCCCCCCCCCCCCCCCCAGAGGATCCCATCTCCCTCCCCTCCAGACTCCCCCAGAGGATCCCATCTCCCTCCCTCCAGCCCCCCCCAGAGGATCCCACCTCCCCTCCCCTCCAGACCCCCCCAGAGGATCCCATCTCCCTCCCCTCCAGACCCCCCCAGAGGATCCCATCTCCCTCCCCTCCAGACCCCCCCCAGAGGATCCCATCTCCCTCCCCTCCAGACCCCCCCCAGAGGATCCCGCTCTCTAACCCTTTTCAGGATAGTCTAGCGGTGGCTAAAGTGTGGGAGTCCCAAGCGGAAAGATACCGGGTTCGATCCCCGGTGTCCGCAGCGGCCTCACCTGTAGGCCGTCCTTGAGCAAGATACCTACCAGTCCCTACCAGTCCCTACCTATCCCTACCAGTCCCTACCAGTCCCTACCAGTCCCTACCTATCCCTACCAGTCCCTACTAGTCCCTACCTATCCCTATCAGTCCCTACCAGTCCCTACCTATCCCTACCAGTCCCTACCAGTCCCTACCAGTCCCTACCAGTCCCTACCAGTCCCTACCTATCCCTACTAGTCCCTACCAGTCCCTACCTATCCCTACCAGTCCCTACCTATCCCTACTAGTCCCTACCAGTCCCTACCTATCCCTACCAGTCCCTACCTATCCCTACCAGTCCCTACTAGTCCCTACCTAGTCCCTACCTAGTCCCTACCTAGTCCCTACCTAGTCCCTACCTAGTCCCTACCTAGTCCCTACCTAGTCCCTACCTAGTCCCTACCTAGTCCCTACCTAGTCCCTACCTAGTCCCTACCTATCCCTACCAGTCCCTACCAGTCCCTACCTATCCCTACTAGTCCCTACCAGTCCCTACCTATCCCTACCAGTCCCTACCTATCCCTACCAGTCCCTACCTATCCCTACTAGTCCCTACCAGTCCCTACCAGTCCATACCTATCCCTACCAGTCCCTACCTATCCCTACCAGTCCCTACCAGTCCCTACTAGTCCCTACCAGTCCCTACCGGTCCCTACCAGTCCCTACCTAGTCCCTACCAGTCCCTACCAGTCCCTACCTAGTCCCTACCAGTCCCTACCAGTCCCTACCTATCCCTACCGGTCCCTACCGGTCCCTACTTATCCCTACCTATCCCTACTAGTCCCTACCAGTCCCTACCTATCCCTACCGGTCCCTACCGGTCCCTACCGAGGGGCGGCAGTGGCTCAGGAGGTAGAGCGGGTCTCTGGTTCGGGTTTGCGTGTGGGTCGCCGGTTCGATCCTCGAGCCACGCGCCGAGGCGAGACGCGCCTAACCCTAGCCGCTCCCGACGAGCCGGCGGTTGCCGTGGTCGCGTGGCTGACGCCGCCGTCAGAGGTGTGACTGTGTGTGTGAACGGGTGAATGTAAGGCAATAATTGTAGAGCACTGAAAAGCGCTCTTCTGTAAATGCGGTCCATTTACCATTCACCTGCTCATGTATCTCGAAAAGAAAAAGAGACGACTCTCCTCCTGTAAAAGCATCTGCCGAAGCAGAAATAGTCCGGCCCAGAGCGAACGAGCGAGTACAAATTTCAGTTTTATATTTTTTTGTAGCGCGACCCAGAAAAAAAAAAGAAACAGAATCATATTGATTTTAGCCGAGCGAAGCACATGGGGGGGGGGGGGGGGGCAGCAGCGAGTGCAGCAGCGTGTCTGTGTGTGTTTTCGCGTTGCCTTCTTATCGGACCCGGGTCCCGAGGAATGGTTTGTCTTGGAGAGGGTTTTCGGTCGGGTATAAACCGGCCACTGAACCGAGCCGAGCGCTACAGGCAGCATAGCGGTCCCGGCGGTCCGATCCCCGGTGTGTCCGCAGCCTGTGGGCGTCCCACGCGTGTCACTCTCAAGTCACTGCAAAAGGTTTAATTAATACTTCTGCGAGGGGAAAAGACACTTTTGCGTTGCGGTTTTACGTTGTAGAGGAGACCCGCGGTGTCCCGTTTGACGCAAAAGTATAAATTGTGCTTAAGGGGATCCCTGACGCAGACGCCTTCCCTGGGTCATACCACTCGTATGGAGTGGTATGACCCAGGGACACCGTGGAGTGATATTACACATTAGGGCCAAGGAATACACTGTGTGTGTGTGTGTGTGTGTGTGTGTGTGTGTGCGAAATATGCTCACATAGGCACCTTTGAGTCCATGCACATGGAGGTGTATCAATCAGAGGTGTGTGTGTGTGTGTGTGTGTGTGTGTTAACGACGAGTGTGTGTGTGTTACGCGATCCTTCATTCTGAACACAAGACCTTTCCTCCTCCTCCTCTTCCTCCTCCTCCTCCTCCTCCTCCTCCTCCTCCTGACTCCTCTTCACGTTCCCTGCAGACGTCGACACTTACAGGAAGCCGTAATGACGACGGCCCTCTGATGCTGATGAGGGCCAAAGCAATTCTGCCTTCATATTAGCACAGGTGGCGAGGATGTCCTCTCTCTCTGGGTCCGCGTGTCGGCCAGCAGGTCCCTCCAGAACCGGGGGGCGGGGGGGGGGGGGGGGGGGGGCAGGATGGTCTGGTGTTAAAGTTGTTGTATCTCTCTCTGTAGTGTATCTAACAGGTTTGGCTGGTGTAGTATATTTACTGGGTTGTTGTATCTCTCTCTGTGTATCTAACATGTTTGGCTGGTGTAGTATAATTACTGGGTTGTTGTATCTCTCTCTCTGTGTCTAAAAGGTTGGGCTGGTGTAGTATATTTACTGGGTTGTTGTCTTTCTCTCTCTCTCTCTGTGTCTAACAGGTTTGGCTGGTGTAGTATATGTACTGGGTTGTTGTATCTCCCTCTCTGTGTCTAACAGGTTTGGCTGGTGTAGTATATTTACTGGGTTGTTGTATCTCTCTCTGTGTATCTAACATGTTTGGCTGGTGTAGTATAATTACTGGGTTGTTGTATCTCTCTCTCTGTGTCTAAAAGGTTGGGCTGGTGTAGTATATTTACTGGGTTGTTGTCTTTCTCTCTCTCTCTCTGTGTCTAACAGGTTTGGCTGGTGTAGTATATGTACTGGGTTGTTGTATCTCTCTCTCTGTGTCTAAAAGGTTGGGCTGGTGTAGTATATTTACTGGGTTGTTGTATCTCTCTCTCTGTGTCTAAAAGGTTGGGCTGGTGTAGTATATTTACTGGGTTGTTGTATCTCTCTCTCTGTGTCTAAAAGGTTGGGCTGGTGTAGTATATTTACTGGGTTGTTGTATCTCTCTCTCTCTCTCTCTCTGTCTAACAGGTTTGGCTGGTGTAGTATATGAACTGGGTTGTTGTATCTCTCTCTCTGTGTCTAACAGGTTTGGCGGGTGTAGTATATTTACTGGGTTGTTGTATCTCTCTCTGTGTATCTAACAGGTTTGGCGGGTGTAGTATATTTACTGGATTGTTGTATCTCTCTGTGTGTGTCTAACAGGTTCGGCCCTCCGTTCTTGATGCGGGAGGACCGGGCTATTTCCTGGGACCAGCTGCAGCAGAGCATCCTCAGCAAGCTGTACTACCTGATGATCAACGGGGCCCAGGCGCAGGTAGGACACCGCCGAGCAGACGCTTCCTCTCACAAGTCGGGAACGACGACCGTAGCCAATCGCAATCTGCCACAAAAAAACCCCCCAAAAAATCGGCCCATCAGATCCCCGTGTTGTCTCAATTAAAAACAACTTCCAATCTAATTATTTCCCCAACGATAAAAACGGCGGCAACAACAACACGGAGAGTGATTCGTGACCCGGGGGCCGTCTTGTTTGTGCGAGGGGGCAGTATAACACACTTGATCCTTACGAGTGCCTAACGAGCGCCTCCTTAACGAAGCCTTTTTAATGAGCGCAGCACTTACCGAATACGCAATGACACATTGTGAGTTATTTGCATATATATTGCCACGAGACACGCGGCGCCGGGATAACGAGCCGTGATTGGTCGAAGCGCTTTGATTTGAGGGCCTGGCGTGTCGTCCGCCCCCCCCCCCCCCCCCCCCCCCCCCCCCCGCCCACTCGTGAGTAATGAGGACGGCGGCCGGCTTTGCATCGCTGCCGCTGAAGAGATCGCCGCCAAACACAATGCGACATAATGAAACAGACACAAAGTGCGTAACACGTACCTGTGTGTGTCCCAGAGGTGTGTGTGTGTGTGTGTGTCCCAGAGGTGTGTGTGTGTATGTGTGTGTGTCCCAGAGGTGTGTGTGTGTGTGTGTGTCCCAGAGGTGTGTGTGTGTGTGTCCCAGAGGTGTGTGTGTGTGTGTGTGTGTGTCCCAGAGGTGGGTGGGTGGGTGTGTGTGTGTGTGTGTGTGTGTGTGTGTGTGTCCCAGAGGTGGGTGGGTGGGTGGGTGTGTGTGTGTGTGTGTCCCAGAGGTGTGTGTGTGTGTGTGTGTGTGTGTGTGTCCCAGAGGTGGGTGGGTGTGTGTGAGTGTGTGTATGTGTGTGTGTGTGTGTGTGTGTGTGTGTGTGTGTGTGTGTGTGTGTGTGTGTGAACTCGCAGAAACCAAAGTGCCTGTTTGTTAGTTTTGTTGGTTTTGTTTGGTTGTGTGTGTGTGTGTGTGTGTGTGTGTGTGCGTCGCGTTAATACCTGCTGTGCGTGTTGTTGGCGTCGCGTTAACATGTGTTGTGCGTGAACACCCGCCCCTGAACAGAACCGTCCTATCACCGCCAGCATGTCGTGTTACTGACGCTAAGGGAGCCGCCAATTATGTGGAAAATTACCAGCTGGCTCGTCTATTAATGACGTGGAGAGTGGATGAGAAAGAAACGGTGTAATTCCTCCACTCCTCTATAGCTTCGATACGCTGCTGGTTATTAAAGCTAAATAATAATAATAATAATAATAATAATAATAATTCATTGCATTTATATAGCACATTTCAAGATACCCAAAGCGCTTGACATAGTGTGTGTGTGTGTGTGTGGGGGGGGATATGACACCTCATCCGCTACCAGTGTGTAAAGCTAGTAACAGTTTACTCAGGGATCTACAGACAGACAGACAGACAGACAGTCATAGACACACACACACACACACACACACACACACACGCCAATCCCCCTTAGGCATCCTTGGACCAGATACCTAACCCCCCCCCCCCCCCCCCCCCCCGCCGGCTCCTTAATGCCGTGTGAATCGTATCTCACAGTTCACAGTTAAGTCACTTTGGATAAGAGTGTCTCCTTAAAGCCTGCTTGGTAACAGTGAGCCGCTCTGCGTGGTTCTCATCACTGTGCAGGTGGTCCTCGCCGCGTGTCGCCGCACGTCTCTCGCCCGCATTACCGTACGTCAAAGTACAGATTCCTCTAAAATGAAAAGAAAACAGTTTTTCTGGCCGCTTTCCCCTCGCCGCTCGTCGTTGCCTGACTTCACGCCGCGGTGACTTTAAGCCGCGTGTGTTTTTGCGGCGATGGTCGGAAGAGTCGAAACGGCGGTTATCCGCCCACGCATGCGAGTCGCACGTCGTTTGGCGGCGTACCTAAAGCCTTAAGGAAAGTGTGATGCCTGCGTGCGTCGCCATGGTTTCTTATTGTTTGGTTGTCTTGTTTGTTTGGTTTGGTGCGCAGCCAACAAACCAAAACTCCCTTTCGGATGACATCTGAGGCAGCAGCAGCAAAGGAAATCACTTTCATTTCAAACCCCCGACGCGTCTTCATCCTTGGAGAAACCGCCCCGAGTCTTAACGGATCGTGTTTCCGAGGACGAGACGTGTGTTTCGTTTGTCCTGACGCTCCTCGTTCCGCCCGTCTCCGCCGGTGATTCATTAGAAAAGGATATAAGTGAGTTGGCGGTTTATTGCCTTTCTGAAGAATAACAACTTCCACTGCCGGATGAATCTCCTGTGATATCCCTTCCCCTGTGAACCAACAACCTGCCTTCTGTGTGCCACCGCTGAGCCTTGATTGAAGACATTGGGGATCAAACCCAGAACCTTTTTTGCCTGGCAGTCAAACACCGTTAACCACTAAGACAGTCCTGCCCCCCCCCCCCCCCCCCCCCCCCCCCCCACAGAAAGGTTGAAGATTGTTTTTATTAGACAGATGCAGAGCATCTTGAGTCTTCGAGTTTTTTTTTTTCCACTTGGCTGCGGCGCTTTTAAATGTGTTTATGGTTTCCGGCGTGTTTATGGTTCAAATATTCGAGTAACACTGAAATAAAAAAGAAATGTCTAATGGGATGTTCACCCGTTTGTTTTATGATACACGGCAAATAACATTAGCTGAGCGATCCTCGGTTGTGCGATTTTAATGTTTGGTTTTGATCGTTTTAAAAAATGTTTTACACTTATGTCATCTCCAACGTTGAGTTGGGAAGCATAATAACAAACCATGCTCATCTTTATTTGGACAGCACACTAGATATATAAACATATTCACGGATATTCATCATGTCCTAATCGTGTCCTCGCCGTGTTGCCGTCCCGTCTGTTTGTTTCAGAACGCCAGAGTGCTGTTCAACGTCCGCGTTGTGGGCGGGGCTTCGAGCGCGGTGCCCTACAGCTACCTGTCGCCTCAGGACGGCCGGCCCCTCTACCACCCGGCCGTGGAGCGGTAAGCCCCGCCCATCACCATGCCGACAATCACCATGCCGACAATCACCATACAGCCAATCACCATGCAGCCAATCACCATGCAGACAATCACAATTCAAGATTAAAAAAAGAGTTCAAGGTGACACCGGAGACTTTTGAGTTTTCCGGCTGCTGCTCTTCTTCTTCAACTTGAGATGAACTCTTTTGCGTCCGACCAAGTCGTGTTTTGATTTCATGGAAGATATCTGTGATCCATGAATAATCTCTTTCTCTCTCTCTCTCTCCCTCTCCCTCTCCCATGTCTTTCTTGAATCCCCATCTGTAAAAATGTCTCACCTCTCATTTTTTGAAAATGATCTTTCCTATTCCTTGAAGACAGTGACACCTAGAGGTGTTTTCAGACGCGTTGCGTTTCAACACATTCTTGTGTCAAACTACGGCTACAAAAAGGAATTAGCCTCCAGACGGGGGGATAGTGAGTCTGTGAACCTGTCCCTGTGTGTTTCTACTGGATGACCTTTGACCTTTGCCCCTCGCAGGGCCCTGAGGCTGTGCGGTTCGGGGGGACCCCCCCATGTGAAGCTGATCATCGAGTGGGAGCACCGCGTGAAGGACTGGTCAGTGGTCCGGTCTATAATCCCACTCTGCGCTCTGTCCGGTGGTTATTAGAGACGTATTACACCGCTTTGTTGAATGCTCGATTCTGATTGGTCGATGACGTCGTTCCACGGTCTGTTATTTCATGTCATTATTGCGCAATAATAGCAAGGGTTTATTTTGCAATAATGACACTGTACATTATCCCTCTTATTACACGGCTGCTCACTAAAGAAAGCAATAATTTGACACAAATTTTAACAACAGAAAATTACATTCTACGGTTGGAAATGGTGTCCATAGCAACGGTCTGCTATTCAGAAATAACAGAATGTACAATGCCATAATTGACCAATCAGAATCGAGTATTCAGCAAAGCTGTGTAATAAACTCAAATATTGGAGGGGAAAAATTAGCTCTCTTTGAACATTGGTGGGGGGATTGGGGAATTTTGCCCCTTGTGTGATGGTCCGGTGATGGTCCGGTGATGGTCTGGTGATGGTCCGGTCTGGTCTCCACAGCCTGTTTGGCAACATCCAGGAGGAGGTGGTGAAGGACGCGGAGAGCGTGCGGAGTCAGCAGCAGCAGCACGTCCAGCAGCTCGGCTGCTCGCTGGACGAGTGCTTCCAGCTCTACACCAAGGAGGAGCAGGTACGTCGTCACGGCAACGGTTCGGGGTGTGGTGACCCGCTCCCAGCCGTCCCCTGGTGGCCGGGAGAGCGCCGTCTATCCAGGGAAACTTCAGAGGAACATGGGGAGAACTCGATCATGAAACCACTTCATCACAAAACCTAGTGCAGTTCATCAGAAAATCACAAAACATAACATTTTATTACAAAACAAATGACTTTATTGTAAAGCATTATGGACTTTTATCGTAGAGAACTTAGTTAAAAAACACAGAACAAAACTTGAAGAACTTCAGAATACACAAGTGTGTGATCTATCACAAAATGTAGGGAAGTTTCACTTAACATTGTGACCTTAACCTCAAACCCTCCTGATGACTATGATGATGATAAGGTAGTTTTACTGTTGGGTTGTCATCATGGCACCTTACTGCCACCTGGTGGTGCCACCACCACATATCCAGCAATATGGTCCTTAATAATAATAATAATAATAATAAGTGTGTAGTGTAATAATGTGTAGAGCACCTTTAATCTCAAGGTGATTGACACTCCGTTAAAACAATAAAGCAGACAACAAGGCAATACCATTAGGTTAAGTTCATTTAAACCGGCTCTGAATAGATTTGTTTTATGGCCTTACAGTGCATTTAAGACACGCGAGATGGACACGAGTACAAGACAGGATGATTTTGAAATCATTGGGGGTCTGATCTTATGGCATCCGTTGCTCTCCTACCCATCCCTGGAGGAGGATCCCACTCTGTTCCTCCTCAAGGTTTCCTCCTTGATAATTAAGGGAGTTTTTTTCTTAGGGTCAGGGGGCTGTCATAAATATATGGCCTGTAAAGCCCTTTGAGGCCGTAACTGTGATTGAGGGCTATAAGAAAATAAAATTGACTTTACTAGTTTGAAGGCAGTAGATTCAAATTCAAGCAAACGTTATTAATCCCACTGGTGGAAATTCATTGTGAGCAGCTTGACACACAGAACCACAGTAACATACAAAAACATACAAACTAATATACCAGGGAGATAAAAAGTGTTAAAAGGAAAATGAACCATTTAAAAGTGTGTTTGCAGAGAGGATGAACGATTTTGGAATGGCAATTAGTTTTACAAGCATGTGAAACATAACGACGCCCTGATGGCAAGAGATAAATTCACTTCCTGGAAGATTTGTTGGTTGCAAAAAGACTTCATATCATATCTTGGTTTCACTCCGATGATCAGTATCACAATTTGTATGATGAGTAATTGTATGATGTGACAATTTCCACACTGGTAAAGAAGGTAAAGAAGACGCCTTTCGTTGAAATAACAGTAGTTTCCACCGACCCTAAATATAATATATAAAATATAACGTTTTACTGGGGAACAATTCACAGAGAATGGCTCTGACTGGCGTTTCACCTTTCGTCATTTCATAATAAAAACAGGTGAATACCAGCCGACCGCCGCGGGCGCCCACAGTCACACAGTCATGAAATTGAATCTGGACCCAGATATAGTTTTATATTATGACTTATGACGTCCCTGTTGAACGAGGACACACTCGTTACACAAGTTAAACACACACACACATACACACACACAAACACGTACCTTTTAATTGACCTGTTGAACCATTCGAACAAGCTTTCCGAAATTCCTGTTATCTCTCTATTGCTCTCTATCGCTCATTGAAATGACTTCTTTCTTTTATTATTTTATTCTTTAGTTATTTCTCATCACATGCTGCACAGGTCAGGAATTTGTAGATTATAGTTGTCATGGCCACAGCACTTGCCTTTCCTCCTCCCACAGAGAGAGAGAGAGAGAGAGAGAGAGAGGGGGAGAGAACTAAAGGGATTTCTAAAAGGTTTTTCCTGTTCCAAGTGAGTTCCAGGGCTAATTGGACAATGTAAAATCAATCAACCACTGAGCTCAACTGGCCAATTAGTTCTGTAAAGTAATTAACTAAATGATTTACTAACTCTTAACTCTTAATTCAATATTTTGTGAATATTTGTGTTTCTCCCTCTCTTTTTTATACCTTGACACCCATGACCTCTATCTCTCTCTCCCTCCCTATCCCCCTCTCTCTCTCTCTCTCCTTCTCTCTCACTCTCTCTCCCCTCTCCCCGTCTCCCCCCCCCCCCCCCCCGTCTCCCCCCCAGTTGGCGCCTGACGACGCGTGGCGCTGCCCCCACTGCCGGCAGCTCCAGCAGGGTGTGGTGAAGATGAGTCTGTGGACGCTGCCTGACATCCTCATCCTCCACCTCAAGCGCTTCCGCCAGGTGGCGGAGCGCCGCAACAAGCTGACCACGCTGGTGTCCTTCCCGCTCACGGGCCTGGACATGGCGCCCCACGTGGTCAAGAGGAGCCGCGGCCAGGCTGCCGCCGCCGCCGCCGCCACCGCCGCCGCCCCGCCTGACTCCGCCCCCGCCAACTACCTGTACGACCTCTACGCCGTGTGCAACCACCACGGAGGCCTGCATGGCGGACACTATACAGGTAGCGCAGCGTAGCATCACATAGCCCGGCGTAGCGTAGCATCACATAGCCCGGCGTAGCGTAGCATCACATAGCCCGGCGTAGCGTAGCATCACATAGCATAACAAAACAGCATAGCATAACATAACATAGCCCAGCATAACATAACATAGCACGGCATAGCATAGCAGCACAGCATAACATAGCATAGCGTCAAATAGCACAGCATAGCATAACATAGCATCAAATAGCATAACATAACATAGCCCAGCATAACATAGCACGGCATAGCATAGCAGCACAGCATAACATAACATAACAGCATCAAATAGCGAACCATAACAGCATAACATAACATAGCCCAGCATAACATAAGATAGCACGGCATAGCATAGCAGCACAGCATAACATAGCATAGCATCACAACACAGCATAGCAGCATAGCATCACATAGCCCGGCATCACAAAGCATAACCTAACGTAGCATAGAATCACAAAGCATAGCATGACAACGCAGCACATCATAAGATATAGCATAACATAGCATAGCATCACATAACCTTGTGCAATATAACAGCATCGCATCACATGACTGACGTAACATAAAAAGTCTTAAAGTAACATAGCATCACATATCATGGCATATCATAACATAGCCTAACATATAACGTAACATGTAGACATCTAATACGGTCCGAGTCTGAATGTCTGCTGTTTGTCTTCACTTATTCATTAGGCTGAGAAATGAGTCGATTCCTCATTGATGACAGTTATTTATGCTGAGTCATATGTTGAAGATTTAATAGTTCAACAGAACATAATTTTGCTGAGTCAGATTGTTGAGGATTTAAAAATGATAATTCAGACTCGTGATAGTTTGTTGACTTTGATAAGTCGGGAGTTTTAATGGTCAGTTAATTATGCTGAGTCAGACTCCTGATAGCGTGTTAATTATGCAGATTTGTCCTGTAAATAGTTTGTTATTATTATTTATTTTTTTAACAAATGAGACGATGATTTCGCTGAGTCATCCTCTCGGCGGCGTTGTCACGGTTGCGTTGCGCAGCCTTCTGCAGGAACTCGGTGGACGGCCAGTGGTACAGCTACGACGACAGCAGCGCCGAGCCCACGCCGCACGGCGAGGTGGTCACACGGGGCGCCTACATCCTCTTCTACCAGCGCCGCAACACCACGCCGCGCTGGTCCGCCAGCTCCTCCACCTCAGGTCAGCCTCCGCCTCCGCCACCACCACCACCACCCCTCCATCCCCTCCACCGTCTCCACGTCCGTCTGCTCCTCCACGCTCCCCATCCACCTCCTCCTCCTCCTGACTAACTCCGTCCTCGCGTCTCGCCAGCATCTGGCGCCGGCCCGCAGTCGACTGACTGACAGGTGGCTTCAGCTGTCGGATGTCTGCTTCTCCTAATTGGGAGTGCGTGCTGCAAAAGTTTGGTGATTTATGCAGAAACAACCCGCTGTTGTTGGTGGAGGTTAACCCCCTGGGGGTTCAGAGAGGGCTTAGGAGGAGGAGGCTGTGAGATTTTAATCACATTACAACCTGAAAGAGCAACGCCCATCACAACACTGGAGCTTTCAGACCAATCCTCTCCAGGTATTTTAAAGATCTCTGCTGACTGTTGTGTGGCTAGACAAATCAACTGTGTCCGCTTCAGTGTGGCCAGAGGGTCGAAGCGGTGAAAAGAAATGTGTTTTTATAATGTATCCACGCAGTGTGGACATCGCCTCACCCGTAGAAAATAAACATGCAACATGCAACGTTAAAAATACAAAAGGTTGCTTGAGAACCTGGTGAAACAAACGGACAGCTGGTGAGCTACAGGCTACACGGGACACGTGTGGAAACGCACGGTTAACGCCGAATCACACTTCTGCATCCAGCACATATGCAGAGGCACTGGCGACTCAGACACCTGCACACGCCCCTTTTGACAGCCGTGGACCTACACATACACAAAGCCCCCCCAGAGGTTAGCCACGCCTAGTCAATGCTGATTGGTCGACCAGGGAACGGGTGTAGTGTTCTTGTTTTTGTTTGACAGCCAGACACAAGAATAACAGAATTGCACCCGGCGAAAATCGAAACACTATTTTCGGTTGGTTGCGACACACCAACCGGTTTTCAGCGTTACATTTTCCTCATCTCCTTCGCATGGATGTGTTGCTTTTTCAACCTATGTTAAATGGAGCAGACTGGATCTGGCGATGCGTTTCCAGGTTTACGTGTCGTCGGTTCAGGAAGCGCTCTACTGCCCTCTTGTGTTCACGCTAGCGTAAATAATTCAACTTTATCGTTTATCGTCTTTGAATGGTATTGAATCGAATGGTATTGATATCGACTTGATACTCAGTTTTGTAGTATATATGATTCAAGATGAGAAGATGTGCCCTTAAAATGATCAAATATGAGTTTTGAGACGGAAAACCAGTTTGAGTCCGATACCATACTTTACATTTCCATATACTTCAATGTAGTGACCCTCAGAATGGGATTTTGAATTCATACGCATATCGCGATATTTATCAATATTGTGTAAAATTGCCCCATAATTATTGTGATAATACATTTACTAATTTATTTGGACGCCGCTTGTCTTCCAGGGTCCACCAGCTCCTCTGCGTCGGACCACTGGCTGGTGCGTCTCCGGGGCAACAGCGAGGGAGACAGCCTGGGCTCTGGGGGGTCGCTGGGGGGGCCCCCGGGACCCCTGCCCCCCCCAGACTCCCCTGAACTCCCGGTGTTCAGAGAGGAGCCCCCCAGACCAGCAGAGACCAGTGAGTGTGTACCGCTATTATATACTACAGTTATATAGTGTGTGTGTGTGTGTCAGACAGACAGACAGGTACGTAGGCAGGAAGGTGGTTATTGAATCAATATTTTGAATTAAATGTTAAATAATAAATATGAAAAAATTAAATATGTGAATATTAAATATGTTAAATATTAAATTTGTGAGTTGGGTCGTCTAGAGGACAATTTTATGCTTAATTAACAGATCTGTTAAATCATCTGTCAATTAAGCATAAAAAAATGGTCTAAGTAATTATAAAGGAGTAATAATAATAAATGTGTAACTACAGTATTGTTACTTCAGTATCATTATTACAGTATCATTAGTAATACTTTGTATTATAGTATTATTGGTGTCCTTATTATTAACATTATTAATATACTGTAGTTGTATTAACGATGTGATTTCCCACTGTGGTCTCCCCCATCCAGATGCCGTTCTGGAGGGCCCCAGACCGCAGGGGGTCCGGGGGTCCCGGGTCCGCAGTGTGAGCATGAGGTCCCCCGCCAAGACCCGCGAGGTGCTGAGCAAGGTCCTGCCGCTCCGCTGGTCCCTGGGGGCCAAGGAGCGGTCCCGACTTCCCCAGCAGACCCCCCACCCCGCACAGCTTGTGGAGTACCTGGAGTCCGGGCGCCGCCCGCGCTGCTCCGGGGAGCCCATCGCCTCCCTGGTGGCCACGCCCCCTCTGGCGGCGAGATCCGGCCAGGCTCGGAGCGCCGACGGCGGGCAGAGAGACCCCCCTGGATGTGGCCCCGGTGGTGGTGGTGGAGGTGGTGGAGGTGGAGGTAGCAGCCCCTCCCCGCGGAGGCCGGAGGGGCAGAGCAGAGCGGCGGGGTCCGAGAAGAACAAAAAGCCGCCGGAGGAGCCCGGCTGGCCCAGACCGACCAGGGACCAGGGCGGGACCCTGGACCCCCAGACCCACCTGAGAGGGGTGATCCTGGGGGGCCACGTGAGCCACAGCGCCCCCCCGAGCCGGGACTCCACACTGCGGAGGGCCAGAGCGCAGACGGGGCCGACGGCGTCGCCGCTGCAGCGCGACCTGCTCCACGCCGCGGTGGACAGGAAGCAGCAGCTGGGCAGGGAGGAGGGGGGGCGGAGCCAAGAGAGCCTGCTGTCCCTCCTCAGACCCTCCTTCCTGCGGCGAGACGGCCAGCGCACCACCACCGCCGCCCCCGCCGCCACGGCGGTGGAGAGCCTCGGTCGCGCCAACGGACACGGGCACCCGGCCAAGGCGGCCAACGGTCACGTGACCAAGACGCCGCTCTCCAACGGAGCGCTGAGCGGCGCGCTCGCCAACGGTACGACCCGCCGCGGCGAGGTCGGTGACATCGCCGCCGCTGACATCACGCGCGCCCACAGCTCCAGCAGCATCCAGGGCCGGCTGGACGTGACGCTGCGCCGGTGCGCCTCGCTGCAGAGGAGCGGCGAGCTCGCGCCTCCCCAGCACCCCCACTGCCCCCACCAACACAACCATCAGCACCTCCTCCGGCGCATGGCGGAGAAGCCGGGCTGCGAGCCCCTGCAGAGAGCCCAGTACAGCACCACCTCCCTGGGCAGGCAGGGCGCCGGGCTCGGGGTGCGCTTCTGAAACCCCCCCCCTCTGATTGGCTCCACTCGTCTCTCCTCTGGTCTCTCTAGCTTTTATTTCTGGAGCCGTCGCCAGGAACCTGGAGAGGAACCGGCAGCCTTCGAACCAAAACCGGAACCACTCCCTCTAAGTTCCAGGTCCTAAAAAAATAAAAGGCCTTTCGTTTTAGCCGTTTTGAGTTTCTCCACGTTATTCTGATTTTATTCGAGAGACGACAGGGCCTAAAAATCTATATTATTATTATTATTACTGTAAAACGTTCAGAGAGTGTCCACAGTGCCTTTGAGCAGGAGAAGACGGTGGGGGGGTTTATGGGGGTTCTCCTTCCTGTTCCAGCTGCCAATCATGTTCCCAGACAGGAGGAGCCCAGCCAATCAGAGCTCACCTAGCAGGCTCTGTCTTGCCGCTCTGGACGTATTTATCATTTCCTTGAAGATCACACACTACTACAATACCAATGGGGAGAGAGAGGGAGAGACAGAGAGAGAGAGAGAGAGAGAGAGAGAGATAGAGACAGAGACAGAGACAGAGAGAGAGAGAGAGACACACACACACACACACAGATTTTTATTTCAACCACACCACTGGATGTTTTTCTCGCCGACACCGAAGTTGATTCAGACGCTGTCTGACAAGATAGCAGAAGTCTGGACTGAACAGTGCACTACTGTCTAACTCTGCTTTAATTATGTGTTCTTATGGGGGGGGACTTTTATTTTCCGAAACAACAGGAAGTTCCGCTTTCTGAAAAGCACAACAGGGAAGGAGGTCATTGCCCTCTCCTGGGTCTGAGGGCCCGTCTGGCGCACGCCGCACGCCGCTGGGCAAGCGATTGGGAGATGAAGCGCTGAAGACGAAGGTGTGATGATGAATGATGATGATGAATGATGATGGCGGCGGCGCTCCGCACGCCAGCTCTCTCTCCTGGCGTTGACGTCAGGAGACGATGCGGTGGGGACGGCGGCGCGGTTGTAACCTCGGCAGCAGAACGAGAGCGGGAAAAAAAAAAAAGGGAAACGCGGAGAACCACGAGCTCGCCGTCTCGTACGCCTAATAACACGCTGACTATTTCTACTCTTTTCTACACTGTAACGGTAGTTGATGAAGTGTTTATTTTTATTATTGTTGTTGTTTTTTTCGTTTCATTGGAAGTGCCTCTACGACATCCCATAATGACGGTCGGCGGATCAGAAGGGAATGTCGCCATTAGTCCAGACAACCTGGCCAACACCCGCAGGCGCCTCATTGGTCCGTTTTGCTTACAGTCGACATGCTGTTACCGCGGCGCTACGCCCCAAAATGGCGCCGCTTGTTTCAGTCTAGGATTCACACATTTTTGGGGTGTAGCGCGATGATGAAACCATCGTAAGCAAACCGGTGAGGTGTGTGTAGAAGAAGACAAGTTACCCGAATGTTTCACTCATTTTTGTACTTTGCAACTCTGTTGCCCCAAAACAGCTCTAAGTGACCGGCTAGAACCGGTTCCTATGGAGGTGGACGGGACGGCAGATACAGGCTAGAACCGGTTCCTGTGGAGTTGGACGGGACGGCAGATACAGGCTAGAACCGGTTCCTATGGAGTTGGACGGGACGGCAGATACAGGCTAGAACCGGTTCCTATGGAGTTGGACGGGACGGGAGATACAGGCTAGAACCGGTTCCTATGGCGTTGGATGGGATGGCAGATACAGGCTAGAACCGGTTCCTATGGAGTTGGATGGGATGCAGCAGATACAGGCTAGAACCGGTTCCTGTGGAGTTGGACGGGACAGCAGATACAGGCTAGAACCGGTTCCTATGGAGTTGGATGGGACAGCAGATACAGGCTAGAACCGGTTCCTATGGAGTTGGACGGGACAGCAGATACAGGCTAGAACCGGTTTCTATGGAGTTGGATGGGACGGCAGATACAGGCTAGAACCGGTTCCTGTGGAGTTGGACGGGGCAGCAGATACAGGCTAGAACCGGTTCCTATGGAGTTGGATGGGACAGCAGAAACCAGCTGGTAGTTAGTTTCAGTTCAGAGCGTTTCAAACACACAAGGCAGTCGACTGTTGTTACAGATGTTGTGAAATTCCTGTCTGGGATCAATAAAGCGCTAATCTCATCTTATTTTTAAAGTTAAGATAAGAAACTGTAAAACACCAGTAGGCAGTAGACTCTGTTAAAGGAGGTTCGGTCAACATTGTCAAGTCCATTTTTTTTTCGTATAGCCCTTAATCACAGTTACAGTCCCCTAACGCTCCAATAAGAGGTTCAAGAAACAGCTGTGAAGCTTTGTTAAAAAAAGATAATTGCATAAACTCCTACTTGCTAGGAAATAAAAGTACTTTAAACACCAGACAGTTAACTCTATTGAAAACTCTAAAAAAGAAAACTAAAGTTTGAAAATAGCCCCGATTTCCAGTCTCTCTTGTGACACTTTGGTTGTGCAGGAGAGAGACTGGAAACGGAGGCTGTTTCCCAACCGGTTTACCTCTTCTCCCTTGTCACCTTGTCACCTTGTCACCTCATTACCATTTTGCTGTCCTTCATTCTGACAACAGCCTCCCCACTCAGGATGGGCGACTCCCAGCTTGGACTCCCACACCAGGCTGTCACCCTGAGCTCCCTGGTCGTTACTCCCTAAGTAACAGATCCAGTCTGTGTGTTGTCCCTGCTGAGTCCAGGCAGCTCCAACTAACGGACGGCCATTACTGTTTTTGACAGGCGTGTGAAAATGTGACATGCTCAGTTTGTCAGAGCGCCGGTTCTCCACATGAACGCCACAAATAAATATTAAATATATATAAAATGTAAATATCTATGCAGGGTAGGAAGGATCGCCTGTGCTATGGTTCCAGAAAAGCGGCACAATTTGTATTTTCTTAAAGTCCCAAGTGATGAAACAGCCGACCGGAGGCGCCGGCGACACATCATGCACTGTAGAGTCGGTCCGCCGGACGCGTGCACGCCGTTCTGTGACGGGTCGTCCCTCCCACGTCACGCGTTATTGTTGCACTACATGAAATATTTTTTTGTTTTATAATAATAATAATAACACATAAGCTTAACTAACTCTGCTCATTTGAACCTGCTCAATGTGGCTGAGTGGTGCAATCTGAAAGGGAAAGTCACATAAAGAAATGTCCTATTTATTGATATATGCAATATAAGTTTAGACGTCACACCGGCTTGTAGGCCTGTAGTATATTACACATCGCTGGCATATGCTATTACACACAAATGTAGGGAGGGTACTTGTTTTCTGTTCACTGGTAGGGCGGTGTGTGTGTGTGTGTGTGTGTGTGTGTGTGTGTGTACCCCAGTGCCCCTCGGCTCAGTACAGAAAACAAACATACGGTATAATCACATTCACGCTGTAGCGTTTAGTTTTTTCAGTGCACATCGTCAATACAATGCAGATGCAGAGTACCGCACCCATCACCCATACAGAGCCGGGCCGCAGCCAATCAGAGGCAGCCGTGGGCTCGGCGTGGGGTAAACCATTCAACCATTAGTGGACCTTCAACACCACGCCATCATCACACGTAGAGAGGTCATCCCTCCATGTTGTCCTCTCACACCGGTACTTAACCCCATCTGGTTACTTTGTTAGCTCATAATGACTGTGGGGGGAAAAAGGGATAATTTCTAAGATATGAAAGGTGTGTTAAGTATATATTTTTTGAAATAACCCTTTTTTTTTAAGTCTTCATTTGATACCTGGTATGAAATTGACATGTGGGGTTCGGTGTATCTGAGGAGGATATATCCGCCTCAAGATGGAGGCCGATGTGGAGGTGGTTAATAATCATTATTGTTATAATGTCGTTAGGTGCGGGGCTGCCTGTAGTGGCCGGTGGACTGGAAGATGTTTTAAAATGCTAATTAAACAAAATGGTTTCTTCTCACGCAACCTCTCTCCGTGGCTTTATTTAATGAAACTATCTCTCTCTTACTCTCACAGTAAACCTCACTTTCCATCGAGCAGAACGGGCGTATCGCACAATCACACGACAAGCACATCATTATGCTGCGTGCTGGAGATACACGTTGGCCATGAGTTCAATGGCTTTAGACCAAAGAGGCTTCTGTGTCAGTCTTATTCCAAATATATAATGTATTTACACTATACTACAACTACAACAACTGACTCCTGGCATGAGTTTGGCAATACAGGAACTCTTTGATGTCACAACTCACATATGATGCTGTTTGCTACTGGCGTGATCGTGGTGTAATAGATTAGATTGGATCAGATTACTGTTACAGTAAAACACTCTGAGTCATCTGTATGTCATTACGGACTAATGTCTATGGACCCTGTGAAGATGAAACAGGCGGCGGTGAACCCGGTAATCAGATGGTGCATTTTTCTATAGGAGCAGCAGCCGGTGAAAGTCAGCTCAGCTCTCTGTACATACAGGTTGTAAGTACTGTACTGGAGGTCCTCCTCCTTTTTACATGATGTACACATGATGGTAGAAACCAGCACACACACAACTCCATGATCACGTTTTCTGACGATACAACAGCCATACCCAGTTTACTGACTATATGTACAAGCCAGAGATGGAAGAGGTTGTACAGTGGGCTGAGGCGCACTAGGAAGGCCACTAGGGGATTCTTTATTTAAAAGTCAAGCGCGACCCGAACCGAGCCTTTGGTCCCGACCATCGTCAATCGCCGAGCGGGCCAGTCCTTTTTTTTTTTTTTTTTTTTCCTTCATGGGCCCCTGACGGCGTCTGGGCCCCGGCGGTTGCACCGTCGATATTTACGCCACTGTCGCCTAGTGATCCGTGTCTCCGTCTACGCATTGTGCGCCCAGCCCATGATAATAACATCTGTCCTGCAGCCTATTCAGTTCAACTTTGCCCTATAATGTTGGGGCGAGGCTCCGATGAGAGTGTAAGTGAGTGAGTGTAAAAAAAAAAAAAAGTAAGATAAGACCAACAAAACAAACAAACAAACAAACAAACATTGGTCACGAAATTGTGATAATTATGAGCCAGACTAAACAAACACAGGAAGAAACGTGACTCATTAGTAATGTAAGTCGTGGTGTCGTGACCGCGGCGGCCGCTAGGTGTCGTCATTTCCCCGCCCCCCCCCCCCCCCTCCCGTCCGGACCGACGCAACATGCCGGCTGGGGGTTTCTACCACAGTTAACATCACAGACGGGATAAGATCAAGTAGGAGGAGCACGAAACCCACATGTCCCTGTGATATTTCATCATTTATTCACGCGTCTCTATGACATTTCATCATGTACTGTGCTGTACATTTTGCGTTGAGGAAAACATTTGACGAGGGAAATATTCATCATTAAACACAATTAAATACAACCACATTTAAAAAAAATCAAATATCACAGGGGGGGAATTTGATTTGGGTTGACGTTTGGTCCATTAGAGTCTGTTAGCTGCACCAGATCCCGAGCCGCTATTGTGAAAGGAAGCGGAAGCACCGCCAAACCCATCGCTAACCCGGTTAACGATATATATATTTTTTTTCTTTTCTCCTAGGACGACGAAGGCAAGTCCCGCCCTAACCCCCATTCACCCTAAAAAAAAAACTTAAACCATCTCCAAACCTAACACCTTAAACTAACACCATCCAAACCAGCTAAAACAACAACAACAACAACAACAAAAAAAAGCCGTTTATAAGCGTAAACCCGTTAGTGTAAATCTGAACATACGTCGCGACGCGAAAAAAACGGGGGGGGGGGGGGGGGGAACTCGGGCTTTTTTTTTCTAACCGTCACGTTCACGTTCCCTCGCCGTCCTAGAAAAAAAAGAAAGAGAGCGAGAGGGGGGGAGAGAAGGGGGAGGAGGGTGGGGGGGGGGGGGGGCTGCTATTGTGAAAGGAAGCGGAAGTGAGCGCAGCTCCTCTCCTAGCAGCGGCAGCAGCAGCAGCAGCGGACGGAGCCACTTTATTAGCCGCTCCGAGGTTCGGGCGAACGCGATTTTTTTGGTGTTGTTGGGGGGTTTAAGGCCATACGTACCATTTTCTTTCTCCCCCCCCCCCCCCCACCACCACCCCCTCTCTCTCTCTCTCTCCCCCCCTCACCCACTCACACACACACAGGGCGTCCCCACTTTTCACGCCGAGGCGAGGGGATATTAACGTTATCCTAACGTCTGGTCTGGCGCGCGGACACGTAAGTTGTTACGGAAGCTAAGCTAGCTTGGGGGGGCTAGCTGCACGGCTAGCCCACTAGCGAACACACCTGGTGTGTGTATTTATGTGTGTGTGTTTTTGTGTGTTTTTAATGATTGTGTATGTGTGTGTATGTGGGAGGGGGGTTGGTGTGTGTTACTGTGCCCCCCCCCCCCCCCAGTGTGGACCAGTATACGTACTGGTCCACACCGTTATGTGGTGGTGGGTGATATCTGGGGGAGCGGAGCTAGGAGGGTTAGCAGCAGCCAGGCTAGCTCTAGTGGTAGCATCCCCTCACACACTGTGACTGGGCGCTGGTCTGCCTTTTTTTTCCTGTTCATTTTAGATTTGTTTTTTTTTGTCTCTCTCTCTCTCTCTCGCTTCCTCGCCAGATGAAAAGTCTTTCACCTGAACTTGAGAGGAAAGGTAGACGGGTGTTATTGTAGTGTAGATGATGTCATGCGTTTCCTGGTTCAAGTGTGTGTGTGTGTGTGTGTGTGTGTGCGCGCTTATGACTCATACCAATGCGTTATGGTTAAATATTAAACGCCAGAATCGTGTTCAGGATAATAATAATAATAATAATAATAACGGTGACTATTGTTATTCTGGCCATCAGTCACTTTGACTTGGAGAGAGCGGTGGCTGAGCTGAGCTGGGCTAACATGGCGATGCAGGGGGGGGGGGGGGTGACACTGAGTGGTTGTCTCAGTAAAACTGCAAAATTATAACCCCAACGTTCAGCCTGTAATTCAAAAACGTGATGTTGTTGAATCGTATTATCTAACCCCTTTTTTTTTCTCTCTTCTTCAAATCACCCAAATCCCATCCAAAGTGGTATTCTTATTTACGCAGCCCAACGCCATTAAAGCTGAACGGCAGACTATCATTAGCTAAAGCGATGAGCTGGCCTCATCCACTTAGACCTGGCTACTAAACCAATTAACGTGTTGGGTACCAAGGCCTTGACCAGCTGCTGAGGCCACAGGCCGTATTGACCCGTCTGTCAGTGATGGAGTTAAGCCTAACCCTAACCATTTTATTAATGAAAGTGTTGGTGTGGGATATGGACAGAGAGGCTTTTTTTTAATTGTATTCTTGGATTATTACATCGACTGAAGCCTGACTGATAACCCAGTGCGTGTTTTTGTATTTTACAGGTGCCACCTCTTGACTTGTATGTGAGGCCCCAGCCCTGAGGTAAGGGGTCCTAGTCGGGAGGAGCGACTCAGAGTGGAATAGCCGACCACAGCGCCGTGGATGTATATTTTTTCGTATTTTTGAGCCAGACGCCTGCATCTACGACCTCAGCCGAACAGGTTTCCACCTGCCACAGAAGACCATGGAGGCCATTGCCAAATATGATTTTAATGCCACTGCAGACGACGAGCTTAGCTTTAAACGAGGGGAAGTGCTCAAGGTAAACACCCATGTTTGTATTTAAGAGTATCGAAAATGCCCAACATCCAACCCCGGATACTGCAGCAAACTGCAAAACACGATGAAGGGTGAAACTGACACGACCGAATGTATCACTTGTATGGCATTGACATCATCACCACCCAGCGCGATTTCAGCCAATCAGAAAAGAGAGGTTTATAACTGACATTGTTTTAGTCTTTATTTGTAATGTGCATTTGAATGGGACATATTGTGTTGTTGTAGGCTGCATTGAGAAAATATGAGGTAGTTCACTGACGCAACGGCATGACGAGTAGAATTAGGAAACGAATCCATATGCAACACTGTTCAGTTCATTAACCTTTGAATCATGGACTACTGCTCTTTGGGAGAGAAGGCAGTCAGCGTGATTTGAGCTTTCCTCTCTTCACCTTATCCTCAGTGATGAGATTGAACAATATTAGAACATAGTGACTTTCCCTGAGTTTAGGATTTAAATGCAATCTTAATAATCCCCTCCGCTTAAGTGTGTGTGTGTGTGTGTGTGTGTGTGTGTGTGTGTGTGTGTGTGTGTGTGTGTGTGTGTGTGTGTGTGTGTGTGTGTGTGTGTGTGTGTGTGTGTGTGTGTGTGTGTGTGTGTGTGTGTGTGTGAGAATCTTTTGTTCCTCTTCATTTCAAGGATACGTGTTGGCTAGCGAGAGACTTTGTGTTCGTATAAATCGTCCTTTGATGCTGCCTCACTTCATAGATTAGATTTTTTTTTTTCTTCTTCTCTTTTAGCTTTTTTAGGTCACTTCTCCTTATGCTGGAGAGTCTGCCTTTGGGCGGCAGTAATTCCCAGAGAGGACTCTGCTAGCTTCAGGCCAGCAACAATCTGAAAAGCTCTTTTGTCAAGCTGGTTATGGAAGCTCCTTTGAGTGTTGCATGTCTTCCCACTCTGACCTAGGGCTGCACAATTAATTGCATATTAATCGAAATCGCGATGTTGGTCTCTGCAGTTAACTAATTGTGAAGGGTCACAAACAAAATGTTTTAAAAATGCAAAAACGTATACAAATATGAATGAATCACATTTTGTACGCCTGTTACGTTAAAATCAAACTAGAAACTGTTACAACTCAGCAGTTGCTTTATTATTATTATTATTGGTTTTTTTTTTAAATACAGTAGGCGCCACAGAATATTAATTTAATTGATAATCTGTTAATCGCAATAAATAATCGCAATCACAATATCGGGGCTAAAAAATCGAATTCGTCCTAATCGTGCAGCCCTACTCTGACCTGTAGTCCAGTGTATGTAGCTAAGACAGAAATGAGTGGAACGTGTCAATTGTGGCAAGTGTGCTTGTCATTATTTATCGCATGCAGGCCGGCCACCGCAGCGGACGTGGACACGCCATGCGCTTAGAACCCGAGCCGAGAGGGGATCATGCCACCATTGAGATTATCCTCATCCCTCCGTTTGGCACTCATTCCCCCTGCTTGGTGTCCAGCGCTGGCGGTTTTTGAAAGGCCGGTGTCATATTTTGAGTTGGTCAGACTGCATCGATGACAGCGAGCCCCCAGCTAGCGTCCCAGTTGGAGATTTCGCATCCATATTAATTATGGACCAAGAACATTAGGACAACCGGTGGTGCTGGGAGCTTCGATCCTCAAAGTGTCTGAGGAGAACAGGCACCCCCCCCCTGAAATGAATACCCTGCAGAGGTTGCATAATGGGCCTGAGGTTCAACCACCACATTCCCACTGTGGAGGCCCCACTCCAGGAGACTGGGGGTAGAGATGGGGTACTGTGTGTGCGTGTGCGTGTGCTTGTGTGTGCGTGTTAGGCACACACGGCAACCGCCTCTTGTGGAACACATGTTCTTGTTTTACGGTAACCGGAATAAAGGGACCGGTTCCTTGGAACGGGACGTTGCTTTGCCCAGCGGTGCAGCTTATGGTATGCTATGTATTTTTGTAATGTTTATTTTAATAGAAGAAGAAGAAAAAAATGTGAGGCACACGGTGCAGTCCATGTGCTCAACAGTACGCCTCGGTACAGATAAGTCATAAAAATGACTTGTGAGCGGCCTCTGAGCTTAGCTGGGCTTTGCTATCAGACTAAGTACGAGTTCTTAAAAAATGTGCACATCAACACGGAGGATACGGGGTGCCATCTTGGCTGTTCCCCGCCGGCGCTCTCTCTCTTTCTCTCTCTCTCTTCATAAAATCCCTGTTAAGTCGCCTTCTCCCAGTTGGACGGCTTTTCTGAGCTCAGAGACGAGTGAGAAGATGTCACTGGATCAGTGTTTTCGGGGTTATTTGTTTCAATCTGTTTGGTGTACAACGGTTGTGTTTTATTGGTGCACAGTGAACGATACTGGTGTACCGTCGGTCTGAAGAAACTCACCTAAAATTGTTTGTGTGTCTACCGTTGCTGCCAGGATGGCTGGAAAAACTGACAGAGCGATGTTGCGGATTACAGCTTTTAGTCTAAACGTTGGGAGACAAAAAAAAAGTTGCTGACGTTACAGTTGAGCAGGAGTGTTTGTCAGTTGAACAGGCTGCAGACTCGTACCTGGCATCCAGTCAGCACGCGTTGGTTTGCTGCTCTGCAATCTCTATCTGACACAAGACGCCACAGCCTCCGCGCACATTATCAACCGCATTTTAATGGCAGTTTAACTTTTTTCTCTCGTTCAACGTATTATAGGAAAGATGGTAGTGTTTCTGTGAAACAGGGGAAGAAAAAGACTTGTTCATGCTGTGGTTTCACATCCTGAAAAAAATGTTGTTTTTGCAAAGACAAACATTATTCATACTTTATTCTCAGTTCCTTCTATCCCTGCTGGATGTTCTTCAGCTGTCAAGTGGAAATAATGCGTAAATAATGTGGAATAGGTTCCCGCCCGGTTTTGGTCTGTTTCGCTGCTGCGCTAATGTGTCGGTTATCGACGATGCATTTGTGAAACAGGTGATTTGATATATAAAATATGGTGCATTCGCTGCACTTTGCTAGCCATTATGGCTACTCAAAGCACTTTGACAAGTTATGGTGTGCTTCTCACACACATACAAGATTCGGGCCTTTTGACTATTGACACTACCTAATACACAGACACACTTGAATAGTGGTACTCTCACTGAGGTTAATACATTTTTCACTGACGCATTCTGAGTTTAAGAGCCAAATGTTTGTTTGACACTTGATGATGATCTTTTATTGGCATCAGACCGAGGTGAAATCAAAAAGCATTGTTACAGTTTTGTAGATATTACAATATGAGCATTGAAGCTTAAATCAAACACACCGTTGAATTCAGTTAAGTGTGTGTGTGTGTGTGTGTGTGTGTGTGTGTGTGTGTGTGTGTGTGTGTGTGTGTGTGTGTGTGTGTGTGTGTGTGTGTGTGTGTGTGTGTGTGTGTGTGTGTGTGTGTGTGTAGGGTGTCGGCAAAGCACGGTCATCTGCTGGGAATTGTAATATTCATCCGAAGGCTGCGTTTGGTCATACGTGCTGGACCACCTCCCATCAGCATGACGGCTCAAGGAGCTGTAGCCCCTTCTTCTCCTGAGCTCGCCTCTGGTGCAGCGCGGGTAACACTTGGGGCATGAAACGTTTTGGAAGTAAAGGTCCTTGTAGGCCAAATGCATAACGAATAAACAACACGGAAATTGGAGAAAATCATATTAGTTATTATGAGTTACGAAGCGAATAGGCAAGGCAAAAGCCGTGCTGACGGTTCCGTGATTTGTAATTTTGGTGAAAATCGTGAATAATCACGTTCGATGTCAAGGGGAACCGTAAGACTATTTTGTGAAATGTCATCACAGTGCATCACAGTGGCCCAATTCAGATTGATTATCTGGATGCCGTTTGACAAAAGCACTTCATGAGCTCTGAGCTGAAGCCAAGTCAGTCAGGAGGTGAACGGGGCGACCATAGTCAGGAGATACTTCACACAGCCGTGAAATGTGAATGTATTCAGGGTCCAAAATCAACTTTTCGAGTTGTCTTTTTACCTGCAAGACTGGAAAAATCTACCGGCCAGGCAATTGTTTCAATATGTAATGCTGCCAAATGGTTGAATCTATCAGACATTGGCTGGTGGCAGGTGTATATTTTGGACCCTGAATGTATTGTGACGCATATTCAATGCATATTAATCAAATTATTGGGGATAATGCTTCACTCAGTTGTAATCCGTCTTGTGAGTTGAAGCTTTGTTATGCGAGTTATAGTCAATATTTCATAGTCAATGTAGTGTGCAATATCGCAGCGTTCGGAGCCACGATACAAGTTACATAGTTTATAGTGAGAGTTCATTCTTTGTGTATTTTTCATTGCACCCTTTATATATTTTACTGCCTTGCTGTGTTTTTGTGTTCATTTTGTAATTTTGCTTTTATTTCTGCTCTCTATTCTTACTCTTATGCTTGTGTCCTCGGTCAGAGCACCTGTGGCGGTGACGCGTTGCCTCGCCATCAGCAGAACAATGTAAATCTGAATACTAGGCCTCTCCATTCCCTGTCCGTCACCCACGCTGTTCCTCAATGTTTCCACATGACATTTTGGCCAGGTGTTTGAATAATGAGGTATTAATGTGGCCATTGATAAAGATCGTGACCACAAGGCGATATTATATGTATGCCACCGGTGAACAGTTTCACATTGTCATATTGTTTTCCATAATGTCTACTCCAGATGAGCGAAAAGGGGAAGGTGTGTGGGTGTCTTGGGCTTTCCAGTTTTGTAAATGCAAAATGCTGATGTCATTTGAATATCAAGCCTGTGCGCAGATTTAGAAATATGCCTCCATGAATCATATGCAGTTATTATGACATCCCCCCCCTGCATACAAACTTTGTCGATGGAGAGGGAAAAAAACATTTTAAATAGGAAAAATTGCATTTGATTGGTTGACACAGGGTTTTGTAAACGTGTGCTCCAGTTTCCTCTCATCAGATAAGCTAAGCCCTTCTCTTAAACCAGTGAAGGGCTTTTTTTTTAGGGGGGGGGGCATTTGTTGTCACGGTTTAAACGGGTGCTTGCATGAACACCTGTGTAATGTGGGAATACCCACACACACCTATCCTATCACTTGTGTTTTGCTTCGGGTTTTGGCTTCGTTGCTCCGGTTTCTATCATGTCGTGTCGCAGCAATAAGTAAAGATGAACTGCAGCTGATAAAACTGAGCTCCTCCTGTCAACAGATCTCTGAGCCCCTCCCATCTGGCTTCAGCTAAAGCCTGCTTCCTCTCATCCCTCCTCCTGCTCCTCACTCCTCCTCTTCATCCCTCCTCACTCATGGACCTGCTGTTCTCTCTGACCGCTGTCACGGCTACAAGGCCCGTTTGGTTCTCTCTGTCCCTTTATGTCCGGCAACAAATTGTTTGGCTTGAATTGTCTGTTGATTTGTTATTGATTTTATTATTCTTTGGTGATTTTTGGGATTAAACATTATCACGATAATCATGGATCCATTTACACACTATCAAATGACCACTATGTGGTGATGCATTCGAAATGCCCATTTGAGGGTCATTACATTTAAGTATATGATGCAATTATGATTGCCTTTCTGTCAGACTTTATAGGCCGCATAATCCAACTCCATTTAATACAGACTACAAAATGGGTGTCCTATACCCGTTGATATGTTAATTCCATCATGGCTCTATGCAAAGTTGTTTAACGATCAGGAACAACTGCACTACTGTCCAGCCAATGTTCCCATCTCACTGACTGTTACTGAATTAAAGAAGGAAGGATTCTGTATGTAGCTATTCATTACAGCTTTTTAATGCTGTGTACATAGTCCATAAAACCATAAAACGTTCATGTGCACGGATCCCCTTAATCACTTTTCAACTCGCATTATCGTTATTCATAATGAGTGAGGGGTGGATGTGTGCGTCTGTGTTCACAGTAGGGTTTTAGCCACATGGTCATGTACTGTAACATACTGCAGTCTGTGTCCTACTTCAGTTGGGGTTAGGCTACAAGTTGGCAAAGACGCCATCCTGGCCTCGTGTGTTTATTAACATGTGCCTGCGCAGACGCAAGGGCTACCCATCTGTCACTTCCTGTTTGCTACGTGGACCTCCCCTGGCAGCTTCCTGTCTCTCCATAGTAGGGGGGCCCAGAGGACCGCAGCCCTGAATGTTCAGGGAAGAGGTTTCCCGTTTGGCAGACCTCACTCTCCAATGGACGCGGTCCTGTTTTATAACCGCATTGGCGGGTTACAGCGGTGGAGGAGCAGGAGGCGCAGCTCGCCTTCTACCTACCGTGGCGCTGCTGGCGCATGGCGGGGCACGCCACGCGTTCACTTCTTGTTTTTTACCACCTGTCTTTCTCTATTCCTCTTTTGTTTCTCTGCCTTTCTTACTATCTGCCTCTCTCTGTGCCTCTCATTCTCTCCCTCATTCTCTCCCTCTGCCCCTTTGCTCTGCTTCTCTTCCTTGCTCTCTGCCTCTCTCTCTCTCTCTCTCTCTCTCTGCCTCTCTGTCTTTCTCTCTCTGCCTCTCTCTCTCCGTCCTTCTCGCTGTGTAACTTGATCCTCGCCTATCAGACCCAACACGAGATCCCCGGTAGCGGCGGCGGCGGCGGCCTCTCATCCACTTCCTCCCTCGTGTTTTAAAGCCTCCTCTTTGATTAACTGCTCCCTCGCCGTCCGTATGGTGAGCACCCCCCCCCCCCTTAGCCCTTACACTGATATCGATTTTGCCCCCCCCCCCACCACCACCACCACCGAAAGATGGAGATGGAGACAGGCGGAGTCCTTTTAGACGTCAGCCCATCCCCGGAAATTAAGAAAAAACGCCTGAAACTGTACAATCACATTTGAATTACTGCGTTGCCCAGTGCTGACTACCGTACTAAGTGTGTATTAGCTGCAAATGTGCTTTCTATTAGCGGTCTAACAGTGCTTCATAATGCATTGGTTTCAATAATGTGGACTTTTGTGGATTGTACTTTATGAATGCAGCCCCAGTGTTTTCTTCTGATGTTTCTGCATGCGTGTTAGAAAAGAGGATATGGGAATTCTGCTCTAATGATCTTCTAATGAAACGTGGACGATATTCTCAGAAAAAAAAAACCCTCAACTCTCATGACTCACATTTCCTTTGACTCTATCTGCTCCTTGAGCCAATGGGCACTGAAGACGGATGTGAAACTGTCTGAAGAACCTAGTCACATGACAGATCTTGTCGACTTCCTCTCGTTTGAGGTCAGTCTCTAGGTGTGTTTGAATTGGTCCACTAATGCCCATGTCATTATTTTCTAGTAAAACGTGGGTGTGCAAATCCGGCTCCATATAGTGCACTACTTGCGCAACCGACGAGGCACACTTAATTCGGCACTATATCCCATGATGCATAGCAGTTTTCATTATCATCTGATTCGCCCAATAGAGATGGTCCGGCACATACAGGTTATTTATGCAAGTGAGCCGACGTGGGATGACGTCTAATTAAGCTGAAGAATTAATCAAAATATGATCAAAATCGCAATATGGCCCAAGTGCCATATGCAAATCGCAGGACCTGCAATTTGTTGATAACACCGTTGTGAATGAAGTACTGTCATGTGGCAGAGGTGCCCTGGCCTACACATTTTCTCCTAATGTAAGAAAACATGTTTGTTTGGTACAGACACCAACAAATGTCATCATGATCATGATTTTAATAGTGTGTCACTTTTCGGTGAAAAGGAAAATTCATGTCGCAATATCTGCCAAAAATCTGATTTTTCTTTTTTACCACATCGTTCAGCCTCAACGTCTAACACCTGTCGGTGCATAACTAGCCTCCCAATCCCCCCTACAGTATCAGTCCCTCCCTAAATAGGCGTACTATATATTAGTTACTATATAGGGAGTGAGGGAACAAGACACAAGCCTCTGTTGATTCTATTGCTTGAGCCTATGAGGAGCGCTGGCACTGCAGCTTCTTCCAAATGAAACCCGCCTACTGTCAAACACGGGCCTGATGTACAAACAGGAGCTAAAAGCGTCGGTTTAATGGTAGGGCCGCATCCAGACCTTTCACCAGAAACAGATCTTTGTCCATCGCCGGGGTTAACGGCGTGGAACCAGAAGACGTTTAAACAGTAAATATTGCCCCAGTGTGTTAATAATGGCCGCGCGTGGAGGCCTGTGTCTTTCAGCGCCGTGGTGTTTGTGGAGCATCTGCTCTGTGTCGGCTAGTCAGCGGGACACATGGACGCAGGCGCACACGCAAACAGGCAGAGCTGGGCGCAGAAGGGGAGGCGCCTGTTATCAACATACATGCCCACAGGACCCAAAGAAGCCCCGCCCCATTTTAATAGTTTATTACATGGCTTTGTTGAATACTCGTTTCTGATTGGCCAATTCTGTTACTTCTGAATAGCAGACCGCTGCTATGGACGCCATTTCCAACCGTGGAATCTAACTCGCTATTTTTTTCACGGGAAGCTAACTATTAAATCAATACAATTATTTTTTGGGAAATGATTGATTTCTTTAGTAAGTAGCCGTGTAATAAGCGTGTGATTACGTAGTACTGCTGATACTGTATAACGGTAAAGTAATACGGCTACATGTACCTCTTAAGGTGTGGGATGATGGACATTGTAATAACACGATAAAACTATAAAAGGTTTACTGCTCCGGTTACTGCTTTCCAGGGACGCATTGCAGCCCATGTTTGTCAACAGTGTAACCTGATTGGTTGTGTCGTTTCCCGTCCTCCTATTTCATTGGCCGGTTCCCCACGGCAGCCACATTGCCAACTCTTGTTTCTTGGCTATTTATTTTGTTGGTACATTTTGTTTTGGCTTCGCCGAACAGAAGTGTGTGTGTGTGTGTGTGTGTGTGTGTGTGTGTGTGTGTGTGTGTGTGTGTGTGTGTGTGTGTGTGTGTGTGTGTGTGTGTGTGTGTGTGTGTGTGTGTGTGTGTGTGTGTGTGTGTGTGTGTGTGTGTGTTGCAGCAGTACGACCGCTGTTCCATTCCACACCAAACCACTTTGTTTTTTTAAGATGGCCGCTTGGTTAACCCTTCCTCTGCCAGCCCATGTTCTGCAGTGGAGAACACATTGGGTCTCAGTAAGAGTCCTATCCGGCAGCTAAGGTGGGGTTTAAAACAATGACTCCTTGGTATTCTCTTTTTGAATCGCCGCATCGCTGCAGGATATCTTTGTCATTGTCCTGTTTGTGTACACACAAGCGGTGAACCACCCGGTACAACACCGTCCCAGGACCCAAATCGAACTGTCGAGGGAAGGATGAAGTTCTGGATTGGATGTTTGTTTGTGCAGCTCTCAATCACAGTTACAGTCTCATGATTTCTGACACCCCCCCCCCCACACACACACACACACACACACACACACACACACACACACACACACACACACACACACACACACACACAACCCGTAGCCTCATGAGACCATCCTGATCTCTGAGTTCACATTCAGTTTCTCTCTGCAGAGCGGTCTGGCCCCGAGCCCCTTGAAACCCTTCTCCAAACATTTAAAAATGCTAGGACCAATCAGCACTCAGGAGGGGGTTCAGTTCATGACAAACTAGGAACGCCAAATTAAAAAACAATGGCAGCACCAGAGGAAAGTGTAGCAATCAAAACTGTTTTTATCCGAAACGGAGAGTAACAATGTGAAGATGAACAGAAATCTGCACCTAAGGCTTCTCAGATTACAATATGTTTTTGCTTTGCTGACAACCGGATAAGGCAAGTGTGAAGAGGACGGCAAGGAGTGCAATAGGTGCCATAATGGCAACATAACAAGCACAAAGGTGCAAGTAAAATGAAATGGTTAGAAATGAGTGAGTGAAGTAAAGTGTGGAGGGTAGGTCGCGATATCATCCCCAGAGACTCTGTGATTCAGTAATCCCACGTGGGCACGCAGGGCGGCTCGTTAAATCAGCCGTCTAAAGCGGGGATTAGGACCCACTCTGATAGCTTCCTCTCTGGGTCTGTACACACACACACACACACACACACACACACCAGCTAGATGTCAGATGCATCTCCAATCCATATGTCACACACACACACGCGCCCTCTGTCACACGCTCACACTCGCAGACACCTCAAAGTCTCTCTGTGTCTCTGTCTGTAGCTCTCCATGCTGTCTGTGCTGTAGCTCCAGTGATGGGAGCTTGCGTGAAGGGAATGATGAGGCTGTTTGTTTTTCTTACACAAACTGTTTGTTCTCCGGCCAGCTGTTGGGCTGGAGGATGCAGACCAACCGTAGCGCACCAAAATGAAAGTGATTTCCCAGGTAGCCAATAGCCTGTGTGTCGGTGTTCAACATGGAGAGCCATGGGCGACGGCAGTTTTGTGCCGAAAAGTGTTCACCCACGCCTCTTGCAATGCTGAATTTACTCCACTAGAATTATAGTTGTGCTGTGCTATCGTGTGTTTCTGGGTCAGAGATATTGACAAAATTAGAAAAAAGATATCATCTTTAAAGGTTAGATTCTCAACATTGGAGCTGTTTTAATGCAAATATTGGCATTTTAATAGGTCAATATTGCCTGGTGAGCTCTGCATTCAGGTATGAGGGTTTTTTTTGTGACTCTGTTCAACTATTCTGTCTTTTTATACTCTTCTGGCTGTCTCTGTGAATCATTGTACTCCTGCGTGCTTTGTGTCTTTCTAAAGCGATGATTCAGAAAACTGTAATTAAGGGTCTCTCGCTCGCTCAGTCTGCTCCTTTGCTGGTCCTAGTGCACCAGAGTAAAGACTTGAAGTCTGTGTTTAAAAGGCTGAAGCACGTCGTCCCCTCGTCCATCTTTCTTTTTCATCCTCCTGTTGTGTTCCACAGTGCATGTCTTCGTCCTGGTCTCTTGATACCTCCCTGACGGGTACCCATTGGGCCAGCATCATATTCTCACAGGCAACCCTACCCAGGAATCCACCCAGCAACCTCCTGGTTCCAATAGTCGTTTCTGTCTAGCTCAACTGGTAGAGCATGGCATTAACACTGCCTGGGTCAGGGTTTTTATTCCCACTGTAGCCACCCACGCTAAGAATAAATGCACAGTTAGTGTTTAACAATACTATGACTCATGGTATTGTCAGACCAAATGAATGAATAGCAGACCCAAATGGCAAGTATTGAGTATTCATGTTCCCGCCCAACGTCCCACCAGGCCTGGAAAGCAGAATATCAAGACAACCAAAGGGTACAGGGAAGAAACCCACTGTTCGCTATGAACCATGTGGTTTCAGAAGGTTATTTGGTTATCTTATTTTGGCTTGTGTGAATGTCTTACGAATGCCCAATCCGAAATGGACTTGTCTGGTAATTAGTAGGGCTGCCCCCGACTAAAAATGTTCTTAGTCGACTATTCGTTGCACTTTTAATATAATTATTTCAATGTATTTTTTGGGGGCATCAGAAAATGGTTTGAGCTTTAGGGTGATGGAGAGTGTTATAAAAGAAAAGAAACACTGTTAACATTGTGCTACTTTACAGATAATACAAGACTGTGATGATGAGCCTTAAAAATAGCAGTTCTGAATGTTGTTGGAACAACCAGTTTGTTAATTTTATTTATACATTGTATAACGATTGTATAACGATGTGCGGTGCGTGTGGATGTATGTATGGGGAAGTGTTGGGCCCTGTTCACGCCTAGCATTAACTGTTGCTTCTTTTTTCTCACATATTTATACTTTTGCTTCAGAGGATGTGGATATTTGCGGCCCAGACCACCGCCAAAGGTTATCCGAGTGATCGGATCTCAATGTGTCTTGGGTACATTCACACCTGTACTTCCAGCTCTTCACTTGTGGTCGGATCACCCAAGACGCATGTTAATGCCAGGTGTGAACAGGGCCGATGTTAATAGCAGTTATGTTAAATTAATTGTTGTGAAAATGAATTGGTCTCTCTCTCTTGCGTGCGGCAGGCGCTGGGGGGGGGGGGGGGTGATCTTTGTATAATTGACGAATACAGAATCCTTCAGTCTACCATCCCATCATCAACATGCCGTGACCAAGTTAGTGCGTTTGCATGCAGTCGACTGCCCTTTAGCCTTACTTTCATGTGGTCTTGGATGCAGAGCGCGGTTCTCTCCTAGTGACAGAGTAGTTTCATGTGTGAACCTGGACAGATGCTCTCTCTGTGGCGGCCCAGAAAAAATATTTTCACACGCACGAAGCGGTCCGCCTATTAACGGCGTGGACAAAGCGGTTCTGAATGTTGTCGGAAAACAACCAGGAAGGAGACATTGAACAGTTTAAGTTCATTTATACATCGTATCACTGCACACATTTTTATTTAAAAGCAAGCAATTGCAATAGAGCTTGACGGTTGTCAAAACAAACTGTATAGACGCATTGCATTACAAGTACATTCAAGAAAAGTTGTTCATGTTTTCGTGTGTCCGGTGCGTGTGGGTGTATGACACTTCACTGTGTTGGGCCCTTTTCACACCTGGCATTAACATGCATCTTGGTTGATCCAATCATAAGTGGACAGCTCTAAGTACGTCAGTTCACACCTTGCGTTAACATGCGTCTCCAGTGACTACTTGTGATTGCATCTCACCTCCCCGCGCTACATGCAAATAAACACGTACATCATATCTGTTTGAAGACCAAATACATTGTTGTAGAAGAAGAAGAAGAAGAAGAAATCAAAACCATACAGACTGAGTCTATTCCTTGCCGCGTTGCAGGCAAACCAAATCGACCGAGATGTTTGACGCAGTCTAGTATATCTCTATGGGCTTTTCATTTCCTTGAATAATATAATATACGCCATTTGGTGGCGACCAAATGCGTGGCGGGAGGCAGCAATGCACTCATTCAACGAAGAAGAAGAGATGATCAAAACAAATCGACCAGGATGTCTGACCGCGCACTCGCAATTTTTTCTCCACGGGCTCTTCGAAGGGGGGTCTTCGTATAATTGACGAATGGTAATAAATAACTGATAATCCTTCAGTCTACCATCCCATCTTCAACATGCCGCCACCTAGTTGACGCAAACAGACTTGCATGCACCTCACGTTTCCCTTTCTGCATGCAGTCGGCTGACTTTAGCCTTTGCTTACTTTCGTGCGGTCTTGGATGCAGAGCGTGGCTCTCTCCTAGCGACAGAGTAGTTTCATGTGTGAACGGGGACAGATGCTCTCTCTGTGGTGGCCCAGCGTTGGCCAGGCCCCCCCCCCCCCCCCACAGAGCAGGTGGAGCTGGCAAGCCCACATCTAATGCCGTGGAGCTGCTCCACACAGCAGCTGCCCCTAAATATAAACTGCAGCCTGGCGCACTCGCACCTCTCTTTGCCAACGTGGGTGAAATCAAACCACTTTTTTCCATGGCTGGTATGGACTCATCTGTTATCAACCATCTGTTATCATGATATCAAACTTATGGGGGATTTTCGATTTGATAAACGCTGCGTCGCGTTTATCGCAGAAGTTATATTTGATGGTGTTTTTTCCATTATTTCGTGACTAAATATATTTTATAGACTTAATGGATAGTCTGCTAAAAACAAATGGATTAATTAACAACGAAGATCTTTCATCGCAGCCGCTATAATGTTATGTGTACAAGTTAAAAACTGTGTCCAAACTGACACTGCTTACAGAGCAGGTTAGCCAACTAAATTATTTAACTTCCCTCTAACCTCCAATTGTGATAAGTTTTAATGGCGCATCTTATTATTTATTTAGACAAGAGCTCAATCTCTAAGTGATCTTCATTTCTTAACGATGTGAGGACAAACATACAACAGTGCCATCCTGCCCTACTTGGTCAATACAGATGGATAATTAAATACACCCTCATGTCCTCCGTCCTGAACCACACTGTTAGGAATACAGCTGTTTGTCAGCCGTCGATGCCCATCAGTGTTGGGCAAGTTACTTTCAAAATATATTACTTATTATGACTAGGGATGTGCGTGACTAGTCGACTAAACGACTAGTCGTTGCTGCGCTTGGTAGTTTTTTTTTTATCTCTGAGAAAAGCATTTCTGCCGATAGGCCTGCATAAACCGCGGAAGTACGCAATGCACTATTGATAGAATATGCATATAAGAATTAGACCATGCTTTTAATAGGCCTAATTAACCAATGTTAAACGTGTAGTTTTCCAAAACATCCAATCATTAATTTAATTGAATCTGGTTCACAATTCTTAACAGCGCTCTTCACCCAAGTCAGTAACTGTGGTCATGTCAGGTGCGCTTTAATTTGATGGTGAATAATAACCATGGATGTATGAACTGTTTTAATTAGATGGTGAATAATAACCACGGATGTATAACAAGCTGCTCTTGCTGAAGGATTGAACTCTGCTGCACAAGCGGCGGCGCTCAGCTGAAAACAGTCAAAATGTTGCTCTACTAGTCGCTCCGGAGCAACTAGTAGAGCAACATGTTGGCTGTTTTATGAGTTTTACTTCATTTTAGACAAGTTCTGTTTAAACGTCAGGGAAATTAGTCGCTAGGAACAGCCCCAATTATAACATGGTGAAAAAATAATCAATATAATTCGGTTTCAGTAAAAATTGGCAGATGTTTTTGTTACATTGCAATGGGGAAAGATTCTTCCAAGCTGGTTTTTCACACTGTGAAAACATAAATCCACACCGGTATCGCTCTATGGTAGCATATGAACATCGCTATCGGACCTGTAGCAGTTAATTCATATTATGGGCCTATAGTTGCGTATCAATATGGGTATCACAAATCGTCAACCACTAATGCTCCCGAGTCAGAAGCAATGGCGACTCGCTGGCTTCTCCCTCGAGGCGGCAGATGTTTTTTGACGAGGTCTCGCTGTAATTAAACCCATAATAAACACTGGCTTTTATTGGAGGTCCTTTCTTGGCCGTCAGGGAGGCTGTGGTCGGGGGGTTATTCTTATGGATCAGGGCTTCAGTGAAGACACCTAACGTTAGCACCCTTGCAGAACTGTGCAAAAGCTGAAAAAGTACAGTTTGACTGTCACCGGATTCGCCATACTTGGCCTTTTTCACTTTTGGGGAACTTTTTTCAGGTCAGAATTAAACGGCAAATGTGATGCGTGTCACCTTTGACAAAGTGATTCATCGGTACGCCATTATGTTCCTTATCTGTTGTGGCTTTTGGCAGAAGTAGCTGAAGGTTACCGTAGCAAACCTGATGTCTGTACTGCGACTCATGTAAGGCGGTGTACCTTTGTAGTACACTGAAACGTGATGTCATGATGCATCATGTGATGGTGATGAGGACTTGGTCAGGTGATTTTATTGCAATGCTGATATTACATTTTTACCCCAAAAATGTTTTTCCTCACACAAATCGGGTCCCAGCCCATGTTACACCCAGGTCTCGACCCAATGTTAACCTAGTTTGACTTAAACTTGGCGTTTCAACCCGAGTTACACCCAGGTCTCGACCCCATGTTAACCTAGTTTGAATTAAACTTGGCATCTCAACCCGAGTTACACCCAGGTCTCGACTCCATGTTAACCTATGTTGACTTGGCATCTCAACCCGAGTTACACCCAGGTCTCGACTCCATGTAAACCTGTTCTTGAGGTTGTGCAGCAGGTTCAAGCGAGATGTCCCTTTCCGAACAAAGCCCCTCGGTAAACAAGGGGTTAAACCCTTGTCAGCAGCTGCGAGGTGTCAGACAGCTCTACATGGGGTGATGGCCTCAAGCATTGTGTTACTTACAAGACCACTGCAAGCTGTCATTACTACACTGGAGACTCCTACTCAATCATTCTGTAGCTTCCTCCTTATCTCGCTCTCCGCTTCCCTCCCTCGAGGTATCTCTCTCTCTACCTCTCTGACTCCCCCCCCCCCACCTGTCTTAGTCTCTCGCTCTCTCCATGTCTCGCAACGTCTCGGTCTTCTCTCTCTCGTCTCTGTCTTGCACGCTCTCGCTCTGTGTTTTTACGCTTGAGGGAGATGGAAAAATGTTTATCGATAAATGGTAAGTGCAATGGAAACGGATTCAGCAAATAAATGACATGAGAAATCATGTGACTTAAATGTTGAGTCGGGGCTGTCACCCGAACACATGGCTGTGGCTGTGGTATATTGGGACCCGACTGGAGAATTAGCGCCACATACTGCTTATCTCGATGAACCAACTTTAATATTTGCATAATGTTAGTGGATGGAAACGCGCGTGAATTTGCATTTTCTTTTGCTGATTTTCTGAAAATTTGGTTAAAATGTGCAATGCATACACACACACACACACACACACACACACACACACACACACACACACACACACACACACCCCACCCCCCTGCAGGGAGTGTGCAAGGTTAGTAGGTAAGTAGAGGAAATGATTGTGGTGGGTTTTTCACATTCTTCCTGTGCTTCTCAAACACATGGGTGCCTCCCCCCCCCCCTGCTGTGCACTAAGGAGCTTGGGCCACGCTGCCGAGAGAAATATGGGGTGAATATGCACTTTCCAAATGCCATTCTGCTTCAGAATAGCAGAGGTTGGCCCTCATTTTCCTCTCACCTATACACCAAACAACAACGAATCCCCCACAAGACAACTAAATATCTTATATTTATGAGATTATTGATGTTGGCTCATCCATAACCGCCACACAGAAGGGATTTCATGTATCCAAGCAGGTTTCTGGTGGTGGCTTCAATGGACGCTCTTTATATGAGCGTAGCCTCAGCCCTTGCTATTCTGATTCTTAAGATTATGATGACATTAATTATTGACAGTGTTTCAAATTCGACACACTGCGAGAGTGGAGTCAGGAGTGTCCATAATTGAACCTGCGGGTTTGGATGGCAGGAAGCATTCCTTTTGCGCCCGATGATTTATTCACACACACGCACACACAAGCTCACACACACACACGCGCTCAAACACACATGCTCAAACACACACACACCCACATACACGCATAGTGGCACAGCATGGGGTGCTACAGCTGCCAATGTGTCAACACTGCAGGCCTGGCATTCTGCACGGTCGGCAGGGTTCAGACAGCTATTTACTGTGTACAGTCGCTCCCACCCAGTACACACACAGTGACATTCACAGTGAACTCACGCCCTTACCATTTCTCTCCACCCCTCCCTCGGCACTGCAAGTCATTCGAGGCCTATTCTGACTAAATCAGTCCCCGCAACCTTTAGGAAACCATCTTTATGCTTGAGGATATGTTTTGGTTTCTTCTAGAAAGGAAACGAAATGTCAAGTGGCCGGTTGAACAGCCGGTCAAACGCGATTCTACTAAGTAAACGTTCAGGAACCTTAGGGGTCGTGTCCGCACAACGCCGGCCTGGTCGATCTGGACACACCGCTGTCATGTCGAAAGTACTGGCCTTTTCACCGGCGTTTCTTCACATTTCATGCACATGCCTGCACCACTTGCACCGCTGGCTACCCAGTTATACACAATCATTTTCAGGAATATACAGACACAAAGCCAATGGTTTCAGATTCATCCACGTTTTCAAAAGGTTTTGCACGCATGTGGAAAAGGTCAGCTTTGTGTGAACTGAGAGGCAAAATAGAGGACCTAGAATACATGAAGCCAAAGCTATGGTTCACCTTTCTGTGCTAGGGCTGCAGTGACTCCATTAGTCGAAAGATGGAAAATCTAACATAATTTTGATACTCAAATTGTTTTCACGTCACTTATCGAGGACAAATACCAAACATTTGCTGCCTAATGCTTCAGAAATGTAAATGTTTCGTGGATGGATCATTCGTTATAAAATGAATACTTTAGTCTTTCTTGGCTGCCTTTCAGATAATGCAAGCAAATGTAAGACATCACTTTGCACTCTGGTAACTCGTGATGGGCATTTTGCTATTATTTAGGACATTTTCTAGACTAAATGATTCAACAATTAATCGGAAAAGATAGTCGTTAGATTAACAATCAACAATGCCCTAATTCTTGCCTTTATATTGATTACTTATCACAATAGTTTTCATGTCAGCACATCCAACTCGTATGATCTGTCATGTGCTTTACTTCCCAAAGTTTGTATTTCTTTCTTTGTTTCCCCCTTGTGTCCCTCTAGGGACCCTGACCTGATCCTTAATACCGTGCATCCCAGTCCACCAAGTTACTTTGGATAAAAACATCTGCTAAATGACTAAACATTAGAATGTAATCATGGGTCTTAAACTAATCACTGTTCAAATGCATCGTACATTTTTATAATCATTTTTTGAATATTAATTGTTAGTTTCACTGTTGACGACAGCAGTTGGAGTTGTGTATCAATAGTTCAGTAAAGCTGTGATGCCAAGAAAAGCCGTGAGCGAAAAGGAAGCTAGAATAATAATAATTGCTGTCATTTGTTTGCCTGCAAATTGGTGTGCGTCAAAAGAAGTCAGAATTGTCCAAATTTTATGAAACACGCATTGCAAATCAACCCTGAAGGGACAATTATTTGAGTGAAGAAAAGTTTTGAAAAAGATATGCGAGCACACAGAGTTGCAGAAACCACACACACACACACACACAGCTGTGTGTGTATATTCGTCTCTTTATAATCGACTGTTGGCCACTGAACGCCATTCCCCACCATTGGCGACCAGGCAAAGCCGGAGCTGTCGCCATGGAGGAGATGGCGAGGTTTTAAAGGCCATGTTAAGTCATCTCCGTTTACTCATCGGTGTTTGTCTGGATGAATGTCACTGCATCTGAACAAGGACATGTCCCCACACCAGGTTGCAGAAACTCATTTATACCAGATGGCAAGTTTAAACACTTAGAGATTAGCCAGGAATGCTCATTATCAGGCACGATGCCCGGTAAAATATCTATGTATATATACATATCTAGGTGTGTGTGTGTGTGTGTGTGTTTGCCGTTTGTGCCATTCCCTAACCCTATGTTAGCTACTACGAGTCTCCCTGTGAACGCCCCGGTCTACCGCACACTGCATGGACCGCGTCGGACACCAACCTCTCGCGACACTATCCACGACACACCACGACGGACTCGGCGAGGTCCCGCACACAGCTCCTTGGATTGCCTGTTCATTAGTCTGTTCATTTCTCATTTGATGTGTAGCGTAACTGTTACTCCTAATTTACATGTATAGTTAAGTCATTCATCTCAAATGACACTGAATACAGAGACAGGTAGGGGTTAGACAGTGGCTACAGAGACCGGTAGGGGGTTAGACAGTGTATACAAAGACAGGTAGGGGGTTAGACAGTGAGTACTCTGCATGTGCAGGACCCATTCTATTGGATCAAGTCACTCCAGGAGTAGTTGCCATCAGACAGCTTTAGCTTGTCTGATTCCTTCTGTCTGTCCAGCCCACCCAGCCAGAGCACAGATTAATTCTCCTCTTGGCCCATCCTCCTAATCCCAGCCGCTGGGCCAATTGTGTCTGCAGTGTGGATCCATAGTTCGTGCAGGACTTTATTTTCCTGCTCTCGCATTGTAATCCGCTCTCCTCTCTCCTCATCTGTCCTCTCATCCACCCCTCTGCTTTAGTGTCCCCATGACCCCTCAGATGCTGTTTTTGAGGTACGCGTTGCCAGGGATGGCAGGTGTATCCTGTGCGGTTTAGGATCGTTTGTAGTCTGACCCAATGAGGTGCTCTTACCGGTGTAGCTCCCTCACTTTCCATTTGCATTAGTATTTGTGATTGCAGCCAAGCCATTGGTCCGTCGAGCTGCCCGTTCCAGCCCTTCGACTCGGGCCACGGCCAGTCAGCTCAACCGCCACCCGATTGGCAGCCCAAATTGTTAGTGACTTCCTCCAGACTCTCTTGTACAAACGAAAGTGTCGTAGGAGAGGCAATATTTAATTAAACATGTCTTCACAGGGGATTTGAAAGTAAATGGTTCAGTGTCCTCCTACTTACTGTGCTTCATTTCATTAAATAGTTATAATAACCATAGCATACACAATGATTATAATTAGGATGATTATGACATCAGACAAAGTGTGTGTGTGTGTGTGCATTTGCGTGCAGAAGTGACGCTTGTTTTTGCTGTGGCTGCAGCAGCTGCACAAGAGATTATCCCAGGACCTCTAACCTCTTAAAAAGGAGAAACTAAAACTAACATGTCTGATTTAGAAAGACACGATGATGGCCATCATCTCTGCACCCCAGAGAGACTTGAACACCTACTGGCTTATCTTATTGTCTCAAGACTAAAGAGAAGTTTAGGGATGAAGCGGGAGACGGACCAAGCAAGAGAGTGAGACGGGGGGGGGGGGGGGGTAAAGTAATGCACTTAAACTGAGCACTTTATAGTTGCACATTGCCATAAAGATGCTGTGGCAATATTCTCCTAAACAACAGGGGGTGCTATTCCCAAAATTGCATATCCGCCCTGAATGTACTTCCAGATATGTTCTCTCCAATATGGAGAAATGTATTATCCCGATAATCATGGGGAACTTTACACAATGTCGATAAATGTCATGATATGCTTATTAATTCCAAATACCGTTCTGAATGTCTAACTGAGGGTCATTACATAGAAGCATATGGAAATGTACTTTATAGTATTCCTTTTCAGTTGTTTCAAACCTCATATTTTGATCATTTTCAGGGCATGTCTTATCATTGTAATTCCTATAAAATGTGGGTATCACAATAAGTCATCTTCATGTCATGATGATACAATACCTTGCAAAGGCTTGTATGCTCTTGCATGGGTTGGTCATAACGTTGCCTGTAGTGGTGAACCTCTTCCTCTGGAGTTTTAAAACAGCACAGTCGTGCACGACCGCAGTCGAACCCACCACGCGGCGCCGTCGTGATGGCTGTCATGTCTTGGCGCGCACACTTAAAGACACTGTACTGTCTGGATGCTAATGTCACCGTCTCTCCTGGCTTCACTAAAACATCCATTGCCGATATACTTTGTCCAAATGACTTAGTTGTACCGACTCTGCTGAAGAGTATGCAGCAGCAGGTCTGTCCTTAAAGAGAGGGAGATCTAGAGTCGCAGCTTGCGAGAAGCGTGTCAGCCCCTGGCCTTGCCCATAGCTGTGCTGACTCGTGGGAACAATGCTGTGGATCTGTCCTGTCTGTTTGAAGGGGATCAACTGCCAACAAAGCCTTTCTGTTTCTGTGTTCAGAAACACATCCCACTCGAGCTCTGAAGGCACCACACAGTCTTGGAGGCGTAGACGTTTAGAGAACATGACTCCAATCAGGAAAATGTTTTTGTTTGATGTGCGGCTAGACTAGTATAGTTTGTGGTTTTTTTAAATATGCCATACGCGCTGGCATGCATTGTCTCTGGGTCGCCATTATGGATCGTAATAAATGTCTGCAGAGCTAATTACATAGCTGTAGCTACGGAGAAACAGATTTTTAGGTAGCATTCCCACATTTCGCTCAACCAAGCAAGTCTGTTTTAAATTATGTATACTCGTCGGGGAAAATGGTGTCATGCTGGCTTTAATTTATTTATAGGCTTAACCCATTATGCACACACTCAAAAGTGTTTGTTTTTCATCTTCCTTTGTGATACTTCCTCTTGT
>JAOPHQ010003776.1:0-79488 GCA_030340625.1 Merluccius polli
TGCAGCTCCTCAAAGCTCGTCCGTATGTCTGTCTGGGAGGGAAACGGAGGGAGCGAGGTGTGGTTGTTACACTTTACGTTGGGCTGGGACATGGGATATCGTGATATGAGACTAGATATCCTGTTAGGTTGTGGACATCGAAATTTCGTGATATGAGACTAGATATCCTCTTAGGTTGTGGATATCGTAATATCGTGATATGAGACTAGATATCCTCTTAGGTTGTGGATATCATAATATCATATGACACTAGATATCCTCTTAGGTTGTGGATATCGTAATATCGTGATATGAGACTCGATACATTTGAACACTCATAATATAATAATACATGAAACATAATATGTGTTTCATCTGCGTACTGTCAGTGCTCCACTGGAAAAGAGCATCTGATGCTTTTTTAACCTGGGTTAATAAAGACTAAATACAGTAAAGTGTTTTGAATATAAATTACATATTACTTAAGTGGGTGGAAAAAGAGGAACAACAAAGTTGTGAGCGAAGAGATGAGAGAGCTAGATGGAGAGAAAGACAGACAGAGAGAGAGAGAATGTTGTACGTTTTCTATGCCAATAAAGCCCTTTGAGTTTAATTGAGGAAGAGGCAGGCAGAGGGAGAGAGAGAGAGCGCGAGATGTGATGGTGTTGTGAGTGCCAGCGGCTCCTTGTTAGAGGAGCAGAGAGGAGGTGCAGCTGTTTGGAAGGAGTGGAAAGATCTCCTCCGCATCATTAGTGAGAGGGCTTTGAGCAGAGGAGAGATGGGAGAAGAGTGGATGAGAGAAGGGGGGAGGAAGAGAGAAAGTAGACCAGAGTGCGGGGTTGAGTAATAGGGAGAGGAAAGGAGTGGAGGGAGAGAAGAGGAGAGCAGGAGAGGAATGGAGTAGAAGAGAAGAGAGGAACGAAAGAAGAGAGGAGAGGAGGGGAGGAGAAGAGGAGAGGGGAGTATATGAGCGAGAGGACAGGAGTATATGAGAGAAGAGGAGAGAGAGGAAGGATGAGGAGAGAGAGAAGGGAGAAACGGAAAGAAAAGGAGAGGAGAGCAGAGAAGAAGAGAGAAAAGGAGCCTGGAGGAAAGAGGAGGAGGAAGGAAAGAGAGGACAGAACAGATACTCGATCATAACAAGGAAATGAAGATGACTGGGGAAATTAATCGGCGAATTACATAGCGAAGACAGCGGAGGCAAAATATGAGACACCAGAGAGCCAGAGACGGATAAGCGAGGATTAGGCAAACCACTGTAGCATTACTGCATTACCCGCCAGCTAGCATCGCTTGCGCCATTAGCATTCCTCACTGCAACAGGAAATCACCAGAGGAGCGGCAAAGCTTATTAGCAAAAAAAAAAAGAAACCTGCAGCTTGACTTTCAAACAACCTCATTCTTATGTGTGTGACCTGGACCACTATGCCAAGAGGCTAGCAGCTAGCAACTAGGAGCAGTCGACGGTTCCCCAATAAAGGTTGACATTGATTAGTCTCTGAGACTGAGATGTGGATACTTGTAAGGACAACCTCTAGATTGGAGTGACCTGCTGCCCCCGAGGCTTGTTAGGAAAAAACAGCCTTTGGCTTGACTTTCCAAGATTAGCAGGTACGAGTTAGCTAGCCTGGGAACCAGACGAAGCTGCAAGCTCATGTTTTATTTGCTCTGGCATATACGTCCAGCCCCTCCCCCTCCCCCTCCCGTTCAGACATATCCAGTCAACCTAGGCCAGGTCGGGCTAATCACATCCGCCCCATATTAGATAATATGGGGCGAGTTTGATATGATGAACGTCGTTGAGGCATTGTCGTAAACAACCAAGATGACAGTATTGAACGAACTGGATGGTATTTTCTCTAAAAGAAAAACAAACAACTGCACTTAACGCTTGTTGATAAAAATTATGTTTGCCTTACTTTGCGACAGGATTTGGTAAAAGTTAAATTTATGTCAGATGTATTATTGCTCTGATTGGTTGTAGGTCTCTCCAATTGCGTCCAGAGGCATTTTAGTCTGCGCCCGTTGATAACGCCCCTTGGAAATGGAAAATGAACCAAGAGGTCTAATACGCATTTGCGAATTGGCCTGGCAATGCCAGGCTAGGAGTTAGCAGCTAGTGGTTGGAAATCTTTAATGGCCCATGGGGGGCAATTAGATAGCAGTAGACAATAACATTATTTATTTTAGACAATTAAACAGCAAGACACATAATGACATGGTACACATACTAACACAACAAAATAAAAATAAAATAAAAAAGACTAGAATAAAAGCTTGGAGCCGTTGATGCTTCATTCTCAAAAAAAAAAGGATGACCAGTTATAATATTGATTAGCTCTGGCCAGATAAAGATGTTGATGATCAGAAAGAAAGAAAAAAGCTCCACCTTGAGTGATTCGTCAATCGAGGTAGATGCATCCCTATTTTTTTAACGCAACTAAAATCGTTTAAATGGAACAACACATTTGAATAAAAATCTAGCTGTTAGCAATAGAGGAAGAGAAAGCAGCTACCGAGAATAAGTCAACACAGAAATAATTTGCATAACGGACGTATTTCTGACAAATGTATGTTTTCGATCGACTTCCATGAAACCATATTCGTTTTAGCCACCATCTATCCGCCACTAAAAGAACATCTCGGGCACTTTGCCGTAAACCCTGATTCCTGCACAATGATCCACATCTCCATTTTGAACCCAACCCAAACCTATCACACTGCCACAGCCAAACCCTTAAACACATCACTAAGTCATCATCTCGCTTCCATCAATTTCTGTCCAATTTGTGCCACCTCTCTGATGGGTTCTTCCCTTGCAAATTTCCATGACTCACTCCGGGCAGTGGTGTGTCTTTTTGACTAGAGAAGACATCGAAATGAGGGTGGACTCCGGGTTCGATTCCCACAGAGGGACCACCACCCACGCCAGGAAATGTATGCACTCACTCACGGTACTGTAAAAAGCCTCATTTTTTTAATACAACGATTTGCCACGTGCCGCGTGCCTCGGAAATAGACATTGAAGCTCCGCAAGGAGAAAGCGTGACACATGCGTCCACAGTATTGTTACGGCAAAACAATGACTATAACTGCCATGGACCGCCCACACAAGAGCGGCGACTCGCAATGACTATAAATTACTCTTAAGACTCTTAGGATACAAGCAGCCACACGATACGGTTTTCACACTTATTTTCCCATTAAGTTAAAAACGTTTCTATGATTTTTCCATTAATTCATACCAAATTTCGATGTCTGTATTGCAGTGGTGTAATGAATATACAAGCTTTACTTTACTGTGTCTGCTATGACATTGTAAACTTCTTCTAAAAGTTTTACTGTGGCTAAAAGTTGGAATTGCACCAAAAATAGTAACCGCCACACAGTGTCTCTGACCTACTTTCACCTTACAAATCCTGTCATTTACATTTTAAAATGTACACAAAACGATACAATTCTGATAATGGTTTTGAAGTTCCATCACTTTTTCAAAAATGTATGGTTATGTCATCATTTCCCAAAACATTTCCAACACATTTTCAAAAGACATTTTCCAGGATTTTCATGACGTGGGAACCCCACTACGACATGTATGACATATCTGAGACATGAGTAAGTTTTAAATTGGAGATGTTTGTTTGTTGTTGCTGTTGTTGTTGTTGTTGTTGTTTACCTGTCCTCTCCTATCCAACTCCTCCGCCAGGGTCTTGCTTCTCCAGGGCAGGCGGGGACACCAGTTCTCCACCTGTCACAAAACACAGCACCGGTTTAGTGGAACTCAGTGTGTGTGTGTGTGGAGCTTTGTTTTGACAGCTGCAAACACAAAGATAGATGGACAGCCTCTCCCCCTCAAGGTTAACGGTTAGTCATGGCGTATTTATTTAGATTCACCAACTGAAATGATTGAAAGTAAATAATGTAGGGGAACCTTGAGGACACACACACACACACACACACACACACACACACCTCTGTTTGTGAATATGTGTGATAATGAGTGCATGTGGATATATGTGTGTGCATGAATGTACGTGCATGTGTCTGCGTGTATTTATGTCTGGGTGGAAGTGTCAGAGCTCTATGTGGGCGAGCCAAGACGATGAGCCTCGTCGCCCCACCATTGTCAACCGACTGTTCCCATGCCCCCTTCGGTGACCATGAGTTCCCATGACCTGTCGGAACTGCCATGAGACTCGTGAGAGATATTTCTAGAGATATTTTTAGATGAATCCCTCATATTTTATTTTGTTTTTATTTATTTGGATAAAGTTTATACTGTATGTGCTGTGTAGTATTCAACAAGTTCCTGTATGTTCATTGTTGCGTGTTCAAAATTATAAATTATTTAAGAAAAAGGTGGCTCAACCCACTAGCTCTCTAACCACGTAGGGCGTCGATACTGAACTCAGTGTAGGGCTGCAACTAATGAATATTTTCATAGTCGCTTAATCTCATCGATTAATCATTTATTCTTGAAAATGTCATAAATATATATAAATAAATAATACCAGAGTCCAAAGTGATGTCTTAAATTTGCTTGCTTTATCTGATAACCAGCCAAGAAAAACTAAAGTATTAATTTCATAATAATCCATGCCAAAATATTCAATATCCACCCAAATATAACAATTTCAGAAGCATTAAGCAGCAAATGTTTGGCATTTGTATGATGAATGACTAAAACGATTAAATGATTATTGAAATTAGATGTAATGATTTTTATGGTGATCGACTTATCGATTTAATTGACTAATCGATGCAGCCCTAATTCACTGCAAGTCGCTTTGGGTAAAAGTGTCATAATGGTAAATACTAGATATACAGCAGTGTGTTGTAATTAAATAAGTCACACCATCACCATTTCTACGTCATTTATGAACACTGCATGCATATCCAACAATGTGCTGACTTTTGAAAAAGGGCAGTCTGACAAAATTGGTGGAAAAGCCTGCCCGGCAAGATGCGCTATTAGTAAAAGGTTGTGTGTGCATGTGTGTGTGTTTTTATTCTCTACTTTCTATTTCTATACAGGCTTAACAGGACCAGGCTATCCTGCTCCTTCCTCTTCCCACAGTTCACTGCAAGACCCGATGCAATATTCATGGACTAGCTACCTGACCTTTTACAGAAGAGACAGAGAGACAGCGAGAGACAGATATTTTTTGTTGTGTGTAAAGGTACAGGGCTCCAGACTAACATTTTACACTGGTGGTACTGTTGCCGCTAAGTTTTTCAGTTAGTGGCAGTAGCACATAATTTGGTTGCACAAAAACAGGGTGATTGCATCTCAGCTTTTTTGGAGGGATTTTATATGAAATCAAATTATGTACAAACAAATGTAAAACAGTAATAAGGTGAAACAATTATTTTTTATTAACATAACGTACTAATCAACTAAAATAAAAGTGCTCTTGTTTAAAGTGCATACAGTAATTTAAGAACTTAAATTAACATAAAATAAATAAAACAACTTTAAATAACAAAAAAGTCCCCTGCCCTGTCCCCTTTACAAGACATCCCCAGAAGGTCTGCAGATGGCCAACCCCTGTAATTTGGCCTTCTTACCCTTTATCCCTGGGTGAACCAGGTGTTCACACTTTCCCTTGCATTGAAGTCCTCCAACCTAGGCCCCTCAAGTACATGTGTTTTCGTGTTGTGTGTCGATACGCTTCATTATTCTTAATGTTTTGTGACAATGATAGGACAATGATGCAGCAATGATGACCTACAACCTGAACAAGAAGGTGCGGGAGAAGGCCGTCATAGTATACTATACCGCCTGAGAGACTTGCCGCCAAAAGGAGGATAATGAATAATCAAACAAAATCAGTCAACTGTTTGGCCAAACTATGACTTTAGGATTTAAATAATAAAATCCCTGGTGTCACAATAAATGCTAAAAGACACCTCCGCTACGTGTTCATTTTTTCATTGAAATTACAAGAATGACGATGATATCTGATGAACTGCAATTAAAAGCCAGAAAAAAAATCAGAGTAATGAGCTGGAGCTGGAGGTGTGCAACGAGCAAACGCTTGAAATGTTAACTGATGACGTGCATTATAAATGGGTGATGTGTGTGTGTATTAGGGATTGAGTAATTGGCCAGACTATAAACGCGGGCATGGACAGTTGCAGATCAACCATTTTTTGGTATTTATTATATGCGGGTGATTTGTTAGTTAAAATCAGCTTCTTAATGTTTTCAAAAGTTTTACGTTCAATAAGGTTTTGCCTAAATAAAGAAAGCCTATTATGCTATCAAGTCAAACAGTGGCATGTGTGTGATGTGTGTGTGCGTGTGTGTGTAATCAAGCCATTAAACCCATTTGAATCTGCATTTTTTCCTTCCCCTCATACAATCCTGGTTAATTTACATGTCTCAGCTTTACAGTCTAGTGCATACACACACACACACACACACACACACACACACACACACACACACACACACACACACACACACACACACACACACACACACACACACACACACACACACACACACAGGGGTTGAAATAAGGCTGTTTTACTCGCCAAATGCGAGTAATTTTTGTATTTGTCGAGTAATTTATGAAGACCACTCGCCACTCTGGCGAGTAATCTAAAAATTCGGCGCGATTGCCGCGGACCCGACCGCGCAGCACCCACCGCCGTCTACAATCGCGCAGCTCCCCCCGCTTCCCCCCCCCCCCCCCGGTCAACAATCGCTCACCGTGAATATCCACTATAAGCGAATGATCGCGCGCGATGTGCCGCCTCCATTCACTTTCTATGGGACGCGAGCAATTCGCTGCGCAAAGCACGCTGGGATTGTTTGCGGCGCGGAGCCAGCTGCGGCGCTGCCTGGCTCCGCTTCTGAATTTGCATAAAGTTGGGAGATTTCAACTTTATGCAAATATTCGCGCAGCGAATCCACGCGGTCACCATTCAGCAAACAGGACGTGGGCGTGGGCCGTGACGTTGACCCTTCTGATTCATTACCACAATGCGGGCGGGAGCTAGTTGATCCACTAGTCAACACGCCCCCAGCGAACGAGTCTTCACGGCGGCGCGATGTCACGCGGATAATTCGCGTATAGTGGATATTCACGGTGACCATGAATATCCACTATCCACTATGAATGTCTCGTCAATCTGTCTCGTTGCACGCGACCCGGCCGGGACCCCCACCTTGGTGGATTTTGGTCTTAAGTGGGGGTGGCCAATGGCCATCTTCACAATAGTAAATAAAATATGCCCAGAATAAACACAACTGTACATCATTAACTTTAAAACTCATCATTGCTAAATCAAGTCTATTATCTTGCTGATATATTAAACATCCAATAATCTACTACGTTTGGTATGTCTAACTTTTCCTTGAATTGGGGGAATGGGGCATTTTGATCCTGACATGTCATTATTAAATAAATCTGTTGAACTCAAATTAAATACATATGTTAACATATTCAACCAGACAGACACAATGTTGTATTTGCTATTATTCACACATTTATTAACACCACCTCCCCCAGTTGGTTTGTCGGAGTTGAACTGTAACTTGATCTCTGAATGGTAACTTAACTGCATTCGTGATTCGTTTGAATGTTGTGAACGAGGGAGGAGGCGACTCGGCCCCCCGGTCAACAATCGCGCAGCGATTGTTGACCCCCCCCCCCCCCCGTCAACAATCGCGCAGCGCCCCTATTTTTGTCTGGTAAAAAATCTGTTTGTCTAGTAAAAATTGTCATCTACTCGCCAGTTGTCTGGTAAGCCAAAATTTTAGTTTCAACCCCTGCACACACACACACACACACACACACAGACTGACCTCGCTGAGGTAGATGAAGAAGGAGCAGGTGGATCCGTCCACACCATAGTTATTGTAGCAGGAGTCGGACCGCCACATGTCCTTCATCCACTGTCGAGGGGAGGGGGAGGAAGGTTCGTCAAGTCAGTTATCAGGGTTCCCACACTTATTTTCCCATTACATTTCAAAACATTTCAATGACTTTTCCATAAATTCATACCAAACATTGATATGTGTGTTTGCAGTGGTAATGAATAAACAAGCTTTACTTTGTCTGCTATGACCAAATTGGTTCTGGAATTTTTAAAAGAGGTTGGAATCGCACAACAAAATATTAGACATGACAGTTAGTTATGCTGATATTCAGTATAACAGCACTGGGACTTTTAACTATACATGTATCTCTCCACTTTACAGCCGCTCTAATAACCATTAATTACATCGACGATCGTTATCTATCAACATATTTCACTGGTTGTACAATAAATGGAAACATACAGATAAATGTACATGATACAAAGAAGTTGGCCTGGGGTAACGTGTAGACCTACACCAACTAGCAAGCTAGTGTGCGGGAAAATGTTTGTGTTGCTTGGCAACCGTCCAGCCCCAGCCAAATAAATGATTAAATCTGTTGTCGCTTATTACTGTCAACTAATAAATGGTGCCTGTGACCGAATCAATGCCATGCTGATATTCAGAATACCAGCACTCCCTCTTGTGTGATATTGCCTAAGTAACCGCCAAAGTGTCTCTGGCCTATTTTCACCTCCTGTAATTTACATTTTCAAATTCACATAAAACGATACAATTCTGACCATGGTTTTGAATTTCCAGTACTTCATTTCATTTAATATTTTGATTAATTGTTCAGCCCTACACAACACACACACATATCGTGTTTTGACATATTGCACCAGGCGAGAGCATCTGTGTACCAGAGAGTCAACACATTTCTTCAATCGAACTGATTTGATTTAAACAGCAGCCCTCTGCCTAGCTCGACGTGGCCCTCAGCCTAGCTTTGAACCTCAAAGTCTAAAATGTGAGTATTAAATGAATCGTACACACACACACACACACACACACACACACACACACACACACACACACACACACACACACACACACACACACACACACACACACACACACACACACACACACACACACACACACACACACACACACACACCACTTTGACCCGCTACTGAGGTTCTCTTGAGCAAAGTCTAATGTCTAAAATGAAACAAAATAACTTTACAACAAAAGGGAGTAGACGGACAGTGAAGAAAAGGATGACAGAACGGACGGGAAACCGTTGAGCAAGGCATGTCTGTGTTGGGGGTTTGAACCTGAGACCATAAAGTCGACAGAGTGTGTGTGTGTCTGAGCGTGTGTGTGTGTGTGTGTGTGTGTGTGTGTCTGCTTTACATCCCAGGCCAGACAACTGTAGAATAACAAAGAAAGAAAAATAGTGGGAAGAGGGAATTGGTCATGTGTATGTGTATGCATGTGTAATATGTGTGTGCCTTTGCACATATACTGTATGCGTGTGCATACGTGTGAGGTTGTGTGCCTGCGTGGTGTGCGCATGTGGTTGCTTGTGTGCAAATGTGTGTGGTGTGTGTGTGTGTTTGTGTGTGTGCGGTAGAGAGGAGCTGGGTGAGAAATAAAAATGGAGTGAGTGTCATTTTTCCATTCCACTGGAAAAAAAAGCAGCAGGTCGCAGTTCCATCAGAAGAAGAACATTGATTTGTCAGATGAAGGAGAGGGCAAGAGAGAGCGAGAGAGAGACCCACAAACACATAAAGAGAGAGAGTGAGAGAGACAGAGACAGAGTGAGAGAGATGAAGAGAGAGTGAGACAAAGAGACAGCGAGAGACAAAGAGAGACAGCGAGGGAGCTAGTGTTTTTTGGCAGGGTGTGTGGACCAGGCAGACTTGCTGACAGTATCAGCTGAGGATAGGCCCTAGCTGACCAGACGGTGTGGGAGTGATAGCACCTTATCAGCTCTAGAGACACACACACACACGCAAGCTCCAATACACCAGCACACAATAGGGCTGCACAATATAAGGAACATGCAATATGCGATAAGGTTGGTGCATATTGAAGTGTTATTTTTAGGGATGTCCGATATTGGCTTTTTTACCGATAACCGATATTGTTCAACTCTTAATTTCCGATACCGATATCAACCGATACCGATATCGATATATGCGGCCACGTGAAACCTCCGCTTTACACTCATTGCAGTAGGCTTTATGCCGAGCGGAAGTGTGGAAGAATAAATAAAAACAAAACAGCGGTAAAAGCTAGCATGTGTGTCCGGGAGAGGGCTGCTCTCCTCGGACATATTAGGCCTACTCTGAAGCCCCGGTGACGGTCTGGAAGTGCGGATAAAAAAAAAACTAAAAAAAAAACAGCGGTAAAAGCTAGCGTGTGTGTCCGGGAGAGGGCTGCTCTCCTCGGACACATTACTCTGAAGCCCCGGTGACCATAGCGACGGTCTGGAAGTGCGGATTAATAAATAAAATAATGTGAGCGCGGTACAGCGGACCTGAACCGGTTGTGATGAGACTGTTTCGCAGAATGCGTTAGTATGTTGCGCATATAACCCTATTTTACTATTCAACGTAGAAACTTTGAAATAATTCCAAACCACCGACATAACCACAGCTACAACTAGCGTCCCGCTACACAGCCGCACAGCCCAGGCTTGTTATTGAGACGGCGCGGCGCGTTTGATGATGTCATCAAACCACGTCCTCACTTGAAACATAACATATGTCTGAAATTATTTCAAAATCGATTTCGGTATCGGTTAAAAAACCGATACCGATATTTTCCGATATTGATTTTTTATGCCAATATCGGCCGATAATATCGGTGGGCCGATAATATCGGACATCCCTAGTTATTTTTCTAAAATAACAGTAAAGTTCTGAAAAACACTGTAAATACTACTGCTTTAACAGCTGTATAACATGTATGAAAAAAATGACTTAAATCCAGCAATAAAAAAAAACAGCACTCAACATTTGCTGGTACATTTGGCAAGTAGGCCTACTGACAATAACATTTAATTACATAAAACATGAAATACTTGACTAAAGGATATTATAATTAAACTTATGGAAATTATAGTTCTAAACTATGTAATTCTGCATTTTTTTAATATCGACCAATAAACACCCCCATGAAAATGGTGCATTCTGCCCAACGCACCGGCCACGCCCCTTTTGAATTACCAGAAAACCTGCTGTGTTGTTGTACATCCTAATCGAGTTATTAAATGACCTGTATCAGCATACAAGATTTTGGCCACGTCGGCAAGCCCTACACCCATCCATCATCCACCTCTCTACGAATACACGTTGACTGGCGAGATTTCCCTCTAGCTTGTAGGAGAATCACAAGGTAAAGGTGAAGGTGTGTGTGCTGCTGTACCTCAATGGTCCGACAACCTACCCAGACTGCAGATCAATGGGATAGTGAGAGTGAGAGTGAAAGAGTTTTATTCACCTTGATCTTGCCCTCGCAGTGAGGGAATCCATCCAATGGTGGAAGCTCACATTTCTCCTGGGCTCCGTTAAGGAGATCTGCAACGAGAGAGAGAGAGCGAGAGAGAAGGTAAACATTGTTAACATGATATTTCTACAGAGATCCCATGCTCTTGGGGCTGCAGGCTCTGAGCCTAGTTCCGCCCTAGCAGGATGGGCGTTGAACCTGAGCTGGCGTTTATTGCCATGCTCAGATCTTTGTGAAATGTGAACGGACATGGTCTAAAAATGTCAGCCACGTCGTCCCGATTCCTACTCGCAAAAAGCCTGTTTGAGAGAGAATCTGTCTGGCGTGGTCGGTCAGTACATTAGATACACGAAAGGAGGAAGAGGGATCAAGGACTTCTTATGCAGGAAGACCATCTGCCTGTACATCATTTAGGAGTCCCATTTGAGACTCCGGGTGAATTAAGTAGTCATAAACCAGTCTGGGTTTATGGATTCTGTTTACAGTTATCAGCGACAACGAAGTGTGTGTGTGTGTTAGAGCTGGCCGATTAATCGAATTTGATTGTGATTACGATCTGGGATTCCCACAATCATGAATACCAGAAAATGGACACAAAACGATTATAGTAGATTATAGATTATAGTTTAGAATTGTGGTTTTTGCTGTTTTGAGCGGGAGTCGTTTAAAGGCACGCGCCTTGTTTTCACTCACACCCAAAGCTCCCACATTACATCACACGGAGCGCACAAGTGTTTACATATTTACCAACAGACTTGGCTACCGGGGGGGGGGGGGGGGGGGGGGGGGGGGTTTGAGCTGTGATTGGGCAGGTTGGCCACGCATAAGCTGTCAGATCTGGCTAATCTAACACACACCCCACCCTCACCCGCATCCCTCTCCACCCTCACCCCCCCCCCCCCCCTCTCCACCCTGGGTGCAGAGCAGCCATCGGCTCTTTTCACTTTTATGAGATTATTTTTTTGCCATGGAGATCAGAGGTTTATGAATGACGCAGAGGGAGATTGTGGAGAGAGAGAGGGAGACAGAGAGGGGGAGAGCAAGAGTGCGAGAGAGAGAGACAAAGAGAGACAGAGTGAGAGAGGGAGAGGTAGAGAGACCAGGCACGTGCAGAGGGGGGGCTATGGGTGCCCGAGCCCCTGCCCCTTTCCCTCTGAAGGACCAAAGTGCCCTTTTGAGTGGTCATTTAAATTTCCGTTATCGTGCAACAGAAATCGTCCGGTAGCACCCCTACCCCCCCCCCCCCCCCCCCCCCCCCGCTCAACAATCGCGCAATATAAAGCCTCTCCCGTTTTCGACTTTGAGCCCCTGCCCCTCAAAGGGTCTCTGCACGGCCCTGAGAGAGACAGAGAGAGAGACAGAGAGAGAGAGGGAGACAGAGAGACAGACAGATATAGTGACAGCGTGAGTGAGCAAGAGTGAGAGAGCTTTAAACAGCGCTAGAGAGATGGAGAGAGGAAAAATACAAGAGAGACAAGAGGAAGAGCAGGACAGAGCGATAAGAGAAGTGGGTTGAGAGAGAGAGAGAGAGAGAGAGAGAGAGAGAGAGAGAGAGAGAGAGAGAGAGAAGAAACTGAACAAGAGAGAGAGAGAAACCCATTTACTACCCTGTCTGTGTTATGCCTTATCACATCCTGGTGTGAAGAATTGCATCGATTCACTAATTGAATGATATACCCTCTCCACAGGGCCTTGTGGAGAGGGTGTACTCACTTTTCTTTGAAAAGTGAGTCAATGTTAATGTGTAATTATTAGTTTTGTCCAATTTCATATTTACATTTTGTCACAGAAGGCATGCATATGTACACACACCTTCTCTACTGTAAACAATTTCTCCTAGTAAGTAAATGTTTTAATGCCAACGTGAATTGTTTATTTCGTCCAATTTCTTTTCTTAACATTTTGTCGTAGAAGACATTTTCATAAACTTCCTTGGCTATGAACAATTTCTCCTTCCAATAAACCCCCCCCCAAAAAACTGTAAATCACATCAGACCGGCAGTCAGGAGAGAACAAAAAGGGGCGAAGGTGGAGAGAAGAGGTATAACAGAGAAGAGTACAAAAGAAAGTTGATGAAAAGGATGAGGGATGAAGAAAAGAGGACCAGATGTTCCACAGGAGCAGAGGGACAAAGGACGTGATGAGGATCAGACCCTGAGAGCACAAAACTTAGAGGCAGAAGAAGAAGAAACAAGAACAGAAAAGCCAGCAGATGACGGACATCAAAATAGGGCTGCAGGGCAATAATTCAACATGATCTTTTATCGTCTTTGAATGGTATTGTATTGTCATGAAATGAAGATATCGACTTATTGCGATACTCAGATTCATAGTCTAACTTAATTACGATAAGACATGCTCTTAAAAGGATCAAATGAATGGAAACGGCAGAGATCTCGAAAAGGGCAGCTCCACCAAGTCCAAATGTTCTAGTCGTGCTTTTGGGTTCAAACTTTAAGTGGCGTCGTCACATCAAGATTGGTTATTTTCTAATATAAGAGGACCGCTTCATAAGCGTTGTGAAAGAAAAAAAACCTCATCTGCAACATCTACTCTTTCACATAGAACAATTGACGTCATCGGTCTGGGATTTGCGTTCCCCATGGTCCAAATCGGAAAAGTTAACGCCGACGGTCCAGCTTTTCTGCGGAAATGCGATGTTGACATTACACCGCAATATTGTCTGCAACACGCACATAAAGCAGTGCTCTCTTATATTAGAAAATAGCGGAGTGTGACGGGGACATTGGCTACTTTCTTTAGGACTTTCTGATTGGTCAGAATAATTTTCCTTTCCTGTTGAGGTCAAAGATTCGAAACATGTCAGTAAAAATAAGTAGTTGTTGTGGAATAATGGGCACAGAAGGTGTGTCACTTAGAAAATTGCTTTCATTCAACATCCTCTGACAAGAGTTTTCTGTTTATCAGGAAAAAACTGAAATACTCAGAAACTGAAGCGATGTATATATTTATGGAACAAATGACTTGTTGCCAATGACAACCCAACATGGGACCTTCCTAATTAGATTATTCCACCGCTTTGCCACACACACACGCTTCCGAAAAAAACCAGGGAATAGAGAAATGCACTGCAGGGCAACGTCGCCTCTCCCACATAATCTGGCATATTAATCTGCCTCTTATCTCCATACAACTCCTAATTGAGGGAGAGGTTGACATCATCATAGTTGACCTCTGTTGACCTTGGCAGATTATTAATGCATAGAGTGGATTGCCGTGGTTTATCGAGACGTTGAGCTTAACGGTAAGTGTGTGTGGACTACAACAGTGGCTGGATAGCTGCACGTCTCGTGAATGAGGTCTGGCCCTCTTACTTTCTTGTCTAGTGTCTCTCTATCCCGGTGGCATTCATTAAAAGAAGGGGCAAATCTCTCTCTCTCTCTGTCTCTCTCTAATGACAAATCATTACATGATAAATGACTAAACAATGACCAAAAAAACATGACTAGCAACACAGTTACTGACATTCCAATGCTCCTATGCTTCCAAAATGGAGATGGGCATTGTGGTGTGACGTCGCGACGTACGAGCCCCTAATTTGGCTGCAGGGGGGAATATGGAACGAGGAGACAAGTTCCCCAGACACAGCGGATACAGGCCTTCTGTATAGCAGTAGGCAGTCTGTGTGTCACACCCCTCCCCGCCCCGGTAACTCTTTCCAACACTGAGACAGAGACGGATGATGCAGCCAAGCGCGGGAGCAAATATGTGCTCATTCGGCCAGAGTTATGCAGAGTTCCCCGTCTCCCCGCCCGCTCGTTATCTAGCCACCCGAGCAGAGACGGAATACTGCGTACGACGCAGAACGGATGTACTCCGTTGTGATCGGGATGCACCATCCGTCACAGAAATTCACAGTGCACAAGGTGTAGCGGATGCGCAGATTAGATTTAGGGTTGTTAGGGCTGGCGCCAGCATTGTGGGGAGGGAGAACGAATGGCTGATATTGTTATATGGGCAAATATTGCGAGATATTTTAGGCAACAATCCCACCTATTTGGTTAGAGCATTCTAAATGGCTATATGCATTGAAATAAATGGCAACAATTGACTAAACTAATTCAAATGGAGGACAGGAAAATGTCAAGCAAACAACATTGCACAAAGTGATACATTCTGCGTGTACAGTCAACGTATTGCTTTCACTAACACACAGGGAGACACCTGCAACTACTACCAATCAGCCAAAGCTATGGGACTAATGAACTGATAAACAGCACAAGCCAAACTCTAGGGTACGTCGTTAATGTACATATTGTATATTTTATGTTGATACTATACATTTACATTCCATTTTACTTTCCACTTTATTGGATATTCATTATGCCCTGTTACACTGTGAATGCAATAAGTAAAAACGCTGACTTTGACTTTAATGGATGCGTTTAATGTGCCCCGTTAAGGTGATACAGCACGGTGTGCTCCTACTGCCCCCCCCCCCCCCCCCCCCGAGGGCATATGCCGCTCCTCACCCAACAACACCTGTCGTCCATAGAAACAGTTACCACGGGCAACAGATGGAGATGGGAGGATGGCCATCCTCTGCTCTGCGGATGCCAAGTCACTAAGGAGAGCTCTATGGACCTAGAAATACATTCCTATATGTGTCTACAGGGCTGGGCGGTAGTTTAGCATTACAGGCGTTGACCATCTTCAAGGTGGTCTCGCGAAGTCATTAGAGACAAGGAAAATGAGATCATCATCACAATACCTAGTTCTGTAGTCTAAAGGAATTATGATGTAAAAAAATATGCGCTTATAAGGATTAAAAACTGGAGGTTCATTTTTAAGTCTACTCTACCTAAAATTACCATATACTTTAATGTATTGACCAAAGTAATATATATATATATATATATATATATATATATATATATATATATATATATACACTCACCGGCCACTTTATTAGGTACACCTTGCTAGTACCGGGTTGGACCCCCTTTTGCCTTCAGAACTGCCTTAATCCTTCGTGGCACAGATTCAACAAGGTACTGGAAACATTCCTCAGAGAGTTTGGTCCATATTGACATGATAGCATCACGCAGTTGCTGCAGATTTGTCGGCTGCACATCCATGATGCGAATCTCCCGTTCCACCACATCCCAAAGGTGCTCTATTGGATTGAGATCTGGTGACTGTGGAGGCCATTTGAGTACAGTGAACTACAGTCTGAGATGATTCGCGCTTTATGACATGGCGCGTTATCCTGCTGGAAGTAGCCATCAGAAGATGGGTACACTGTGGTCATAAAGGGATGGACATGGTCAGCAACAATACTCAGGTAGTCTGTGGCTTTGACACGATGCTCAATTGGTACTAATAAGCCCAAAGTGTGCCAGGAAAATATCCCCCACACCATTACACCACCACCACCAGCCTGAACCGTTGATACAAGGCAGGATGGATCCATGCTTTCATGTTGTTGACGCCAAATTCTGACCCTACCATCCGAATGTCGCAGCAGAAATCGAGACTCATCAGACCAGGCAACGTTTTTCCAATCTTCGATTGTCCAATTTTGGTGAGCCTGTGCGAATTGTAGCCTCAGTTTCCTGTTCTTAGCCGACAGGAGTGGCACCCGGTGTGGTCTTCTGCTGCTGTAGCCCATCCGCCTCAAGGTTCAACGTGTTGTGCGTTCAGAGATGCTCTTCTGCATACCTCTGTTGTAACGAGTGGTTATTTGAGTTACAGTTGCCTTTCTATCAGCTCGAACCAGTCTGGCCATTCTCCTCTGACCTCTAGCATCAACAAGGCATTTGCGCCCACAGAACTGCCGCTCACTGGATATTTTCTCTTTTTCGGACCATTCTCTGTAAACCCTAGAGATGGTTGTGCATGAAAATCCCAGTAGATCAGCAGTCTCTGAAATACTCAGACCAGCCCGTCTGGCACCAACAACCATGCCACGTTCAAAGTCACTTAAATCACCTTTCTTCCCCATTCTGATGCTCGGTTTGAACTGCAGCAGATCGTCCTGACCATGTCTACATGCCTAAATGCATTGAGTTGCTGCCATGTGATTGGCTGATTAGAAATTTGCGTTAACGAGCAGTTGGACAGGTGTACCTAATAAAGTGGCCGGTGAGTGTATATATATATATACGAAAATAAGGCTGAGAAGACAAATTCTGGATAGATCTGCTTTCTGTGTCAGTGACAACAACCAGGCAGTCAGTCAGTCACCCATTCCTTTTGAGTGGTATCTGTGCAGCGCAGGCTGGCTCAGGAAGCCAACGAGCGGACCACCTCTTCCCCACCACGGTACAGCTGGTCGATTCATCAAATTTCGATCATGAAAGAAATTCGACCAGAAGTAGAACACCGCTTTTTTGAGTAAGCCAAATTCATATTTACTTGTTGCAGAGATATTGAAGCATTCTGTGAGAAAAACTACATTAAAATCATTATTTTCCCATAATATCAATGAATAATCATCTTTTAGAATCTCAATCTTGACCCAAATAACCCTGATTAACGATTTAACGATATTTTTTTCATAGACCACCAAGGTGTGCTAGGGTGAGCAGGGGAGAGGCCATGCTAAATATAACCTGGCTATAATCAGGAGCAGAGAGACAGAGAGAGAGAGAGACATAGACAGAGACAGAGAAAGAGAGCGAGAGAGAGACAGAGAAGTCAAATTCATAAACTCCTTTATTTCAATTATCTTACTTTAGTACAGAGGTACGTTTATCTACTGATGCCAGACCTTTGATCCTGTTTTTCCTGGTTTTCCAAACAGCCAACTTTGCCTTTCCTGACAGGAAGTTTAGCAGAACATGCACAGATTTCTTTCTCGCTGCGTATTTTGGACCAAAAATAAATAACTCAAAAGAAAACCTTTCCCCAAAACCACCCACCTAACAGACTAAATAGCTCCTCTAAACTTGGACAACAAATGTGACAGTGACTCTACCTCTGAACAGAAAGGACAACCCACCCCAGTGCTAGGATCCAGGTGTGCCACATGTCTGTACGTAGCTATTGCCCCATGTACTATCCTCCACTGGAGGTCAGCTGTCCGTTTCTCAATGGGTGGCTTGTAAAGGGACCGCCAGAAGCCTTTCGGGGAAATACTGGATCAAAAAAAACTCAGCCCACCTCGACGCTACATCCCTTCCAGAGAGAGTAATTGCGACACTTTAATGCAAGTATAGCACACCACTTTCTTTCCTACAGTCTCAAACAGCCCCAGCTCAGGGACGGCAAACGACAGTAAACACCCCTCTTCCTCCGTCATTGACCGTTTTTTTTAAAACAGTGACGGAAAAATCTGAGGGCCATCCGTCATTTTGACAGATTGCAATTCACACCCTGACCACTTGGTGGCGATGAGCATATTAATTGGCTCTTGTAGAAGAAGAAAATTAGAAAAGAAGAAAAATGTCACGGCAGTTGAAACATTTGATTACGTGCAAGCGGGCACGCGATTCAAGTCCATGCGGACCAGGAGGAAGGTTGACCTAGAAGCCCCACTATACGCAAATTATCCGCGTGACATTGCGCCGCCTTAAAAACTTGTTTGCTTGGGGGCGTGTTGACTAGTGGATCAACTAGCTCCCACGTGTTGACTAGTGGATCAACTAGCTTCCGCGTGTTGACTAGTGGATCAACTAGCTCCCGCCCGCATTGTGGTGATGAATCAGCCTTACCGTCAAGCCCCACTATACGCGAATCGCCTGGCGGCCGATATTCTTACATATTCTTCTGCTTGACGTGTGTATCCATGGTGGGGATTATTTGTTCAGCTTGTTTGGACTGAATATGAATTAAAAATGAATTAAAATTAAATGCTATTGAACATGTCATTATTATCATTTAAAAAATTAAAGTGACCGGTAAAAATAGATTGATGGGATTTTTATGACCCTGTCAGTCAAAATGACAGACAACGAAAAAGTCTAGCGCAACCTCTGGTCAGGTACCCGAGTTGCTTTAAAAACTTGCCATGCTTCTAAAACAGATTGGTAAAATGGAGTCAACCCAGTCCAGTCCAGTTCCATGCTGCAGCAGGAAAAGCTGCTTGTCATAGTTGAGCTGACCAGTCCTCCTCAGCAGCAGTTGAGCCGTATCCAGCCAGCTCAGTCCACAGTGGTACAGGAACCTTTCAGCAGCTTGGAGTCTGACAACTGATGAGGAAATATCCATCAAGCCTTGTCCACCCTCATTTACTAATAAGTACAGAGCTGATGCCCGAATCCAGTGTTTTCCAGACCAGAAATCGACAATAGTCCTCTTTACTTCTTCGATGAGGCTTCTTGGAGGAGGTAAGACAATGAATCTGTGCCATAACGTCGAGGTCGACCAAATTATTGCCAACCAGAACCCTTCCCCTATAGGACCACTGGGGTAACAGCCATCTCCACTTAGACAATCTGGCACACACCTTTTCCACTACACCCTCCCATTTCTGTTTCTGAAAGTCTTCTGACCCCAAATACACACACACACACACACACATGCGCATACATTCTCTTCCCCACCTGACTGGTAGGGAAGAGTCCTCCAGGCAGACTGGGTACTGCCCTCTCATGCCAATGCCCCACTTGTAAGGCCCCACTCTTCTCCCAGTTTACCTTGGCAGAGGAGGCCTTCTCAAATAACCCTAAACTATCAATTACAACCTGGACATCATTATTATCCTTTGTAAATATACTAACATCATCCGCATAAGCTGACACACCTAAGGCTGGGCTCTGTGGTAGTCCTGGTAGGGAGAGTCCAGCTAACCTACTCCTTAACCTACATAACAAGGGCTCTATCGACAAGAAATAAAGTTGTCCTGAGATGGGGCAACTCTGCCTAATACCCATTTGATACAGAATGCATGATGCCCCCTCATACAACAGTTCCACCCAAGAAATAAAACCCTCTCCAAAACCAAAAGCTTTTAAGGTAGAAAACAAAAAAACATGGTCAACACAATCAAAGGCCTTCTCTTGGTCAATAGACAAGATACCAATGTCAACATTATACAATTTACATACATCAAAGACATCTCGCACAAGAAAAAGATTGTCCTAGTTGATCTGTCAGGGATGCAATATGACTGATCCCTATAGACTAGGATCTCCAGATACTCCTTCAGTTTATTTGCCAGTACTTTTGAAAGCAGTTTGTAATCCGTACATAAGAGCCACAGGGTGCCTGTTCTTTAGTAAAGCCAGGTCACCTTTTTTAGGGAGAAGAGTAAGGGCTGCCTGTCGACAGGAAGCTGGTAGTGAGCCTCCTTGAAAACAGTCTGCTAATACATCCAGAAAGTCAGTTCCCAAATACCTCCAAAAATACTTGTAGAAATCCGCTGGCAAACCATCTATACCAGGTGCCTGACCTGAAGCCAACTGTCTAACTGCAGCAGTGAGCTCTTCCAGACTGAGGTCAGCCTCTAAAGCCGCCCGTTACTTAAACTAACAAAGCGGGCTCCAACCATAGCCCCTTTAACTCTTTCTTGTAAGCGCACAGCTAATTCTTGTCTTGTATTATACAATGTAGTCTTATCAGGGTTATTATTACTAAGAAGACTACTTTCAATACTTTGTATGTCTTGTTCAAGGCTCTGAATAGCTGCTCTGTTTGCCGTTGAGTTAAAAGTGTACCGATTCCAACCTCCCACCATTGGCTCAGGGAGTCAAACTCCCTCTTTTTGGCTCTCCAAAGTTCCCAGAAACACACATTTTTCACAGTAAACACTGTCTTGTAAAAGTTTGACATTAAAACGCCAATATGAATTTGACTTCACAGTAGGAGAGAGGCATGAATCTAAAGTGATAAGATGGTGATCTGTAAAACCAACAGGATAAATAAAACTCTTGAGCAGCCTTGTGCTAAAAACCTGTGACAAATAAAGTCTAACCTAGCTGCTCTTACTCTATTGTTGAGCATTTTGACCCAAGTGTACCGTCTTATGGCTGGATGTGTAACCCTCCATATGTCTATCAGATCTAACTGAGAAACTAACCTGGCCAAACAGGTGGATGATTGAAGGTGAGGTTCCTCACTTGTTCTGTCTACATTAAAATCCACAGTACAAATCCAATCCCCTCCAAATACAATACATGCACTCTGATCACACAACACTAAGTGTTCTCTCAATTTCCTAAAGACTTCCAAACATTCAGATCCTACATTGGGAGCATATACTGTATGTTGAAATATAAATTGGCTTTAACTAAAACTACTCTACCTCCCACTATTTCTTTGGTAGAAATTACATTCACTCCTAAACTAGGCGAAAAAAGCACAGCTACCCCTGCACTGAGGTTTGTCCCATGGCTGAGACCCTTCCACCATAAACCCAGTCAATCTCATTATCCAAATCACTACGTTTCCTAGAGGAAAACTCTTTTTTTCTGCTGACATAATTCAAACACTAAAGCGCTCTTCTGTCTACTCCTCCCGCCATTAATATTCAAGAATCCGACCCTTAAACCTTGCATATGTAAAATAAAGAAAGGAAAAGGAAAAACAGTCAATAGAAACAGGTAGGAGAACAAAGACACCCTGTGATGCATGATCATCGTTTACTTATTTACTCTCCTCCTTTTTACATTATTCTAACCCATTTCTGGTTAGGCCAACAGAGCCCTTCCTCAGTGCAGTTACATGCTTCCTCAATCTAAAATGTTTTTTTTCCAACTAGTTGATCCAGCCCAACTACCTTCTGCAAGTTAGACACAGTTCTTATACATTTTTTAGTGTTGGGAAAATAGTCTTTAACTTTCACAGATTTTCCAAAAGTTTCATCAAGAAACTCATTTATTTCACCTACACTCAACGTGCTCAAGTCTGATTTGGAATCATATTTCATTTCATCCTCATCGTGGCTGTCACTAACAGGCGGCTCGCCCTCCGCAACCTCCACTAGCCTGCAATGTTTGCCCTCAGCCACCTCCACTCCCGGTGAGCTCACAGCCGCAGCCAAGTCATCCCACCAACATTACCCAGAGCCAGGGGTGTGTTTAACACAGCTGAGTTCTCGCCGGGGTCGGCCTGCGCTTCCCCCGACTGTCGCTCAGGTGTTACAGAGCCGGGAGTCTCAACCTCCACAGCAGGGGAAACCTGACGTAGAGGAAGAGCCCCCCCCCCACCGTGTATGCTTCACCAGGGTCTGTGTCCGCAGGCGGGACACCACCGCTCTTGGCCCGCTGTTTATGCGGACAAACAAAACGCTTGTGCCCAACATCCCCACACTGAAAACATTTGCTGGCATAAACGATGTAGAAACCCTCCTCTTGTTTAACCCTAAAAGAGACTTAAATACTTGTCTCAGAAAAGACTGAACATGCCTAAGTTTCTCATTCTTGCATCCAAGCCCAACAGTTTTAAACAGGCTCGCACATTTCCCGAATTGCTGCAGCTCTCGCCCAAGCTCTTCGTTGGGGATGAACAGGGGAATACCAGACACTGTAACTCTGGTGGTTGGACAGCCATCGGTCAAACCTGTACATACACATCATTAAGAAAAACGCCACTCTCAATCAGCTGATTTACATAGCGTTCCTCTTTCAGGAAGACAACCCACGTGACCTTGTGACTCACTTGGTCCCCGAGGGCCAGAAGAACCTCTTCCACCGGCAGTCAGGTCAAGTAGGAGCCTAACCCCGTGCCGGAGAGACAGGGATGACGTCTGCCCAGTAGCCATCATGCCACCCGACACCAATTTAATGATCAAATAGCCAAAAAACAGCGATAGAGCCGCACAATCAAACACAAAAAAGAAACTTTTGAGTTCAAAAAGAACTAAATCAACTCACCAAATCAAACTCATGCAAAAGAAAAGACAAAATAAGTTTTAGAAACACAGTTCACTTTCTCAGCAAACGATCATTTACCAAACACCACCACTCTCACACCCAAACCCCCAGCATGCAGCAGAGAGAGAGAGACACAGAGCGAGAGAGAGAGAGAGAGAGAGAGAGAGAGAGAGAGACATAGAGAGAGGGAGACAGAGAGAGAGAGAGAGAGACAGAGAGAGACAGAGACAGTGAGCTCCATAAGGCTGGGTGGTTTGTCAGCTCATATCTCTCTGCAGCAAGGCCCATTCCACAGAGGTGTCATCGTAGGACAAACACAGATGTCGTTCGTATAACACTAATTATGTGCACCACACAAACTAGTTGAGTAGTTACTAAATATTTACAGCAGCCCCTGAGCAGGAGTAAATGGAGTACGAGTCAAGTCCTTTTTTTTAATTGTGTTTTATGATATTAATTTTGATATTGTTCTGCAGTCTCTCTATATACGTACACCGAGGGACACAGACCACCGTCGCCACGCCAACAGAGGCAAATGAGCACAAGCCTACACACACACACACACACACTCCAACACACACTCACCAGCCCGCTTGTGAGACAGAAACAGAGAGAGAGACAGAGAGAAAGAGAAACAGAAATGGAGAGCGAGAGAGAGAGAGAGAGAGAGCAAGACACGGAAAAAGAATAAGGGTGGGAGACACAGAAATAGCGAAACAGAGAGTGGGAGAGTGATAGAGCAGGAGCAAGAGAAAGACTGACAGCATTTTAATTTTCAGGTCCTTTACTGACACAGATTCAGAGGGTTCGATACAAAGTAAACATAAACAAAGGGTGTGACAGAGAGAACGAGCAAGATGGTGAAAGAGTGAGAGAGCGTGGGAGACAGTCAGAGAGAGTGGGGGAGAGAGAGAGAGAGAGAGAGAGAGGTGCACGAGAGCGAACGCGCAAGATGGTGAAAGACCAAGCGAGCGATAGAGAGAGCGCGGCCGTGAGAAGAAGAGTGACATCAGCCATGCAGATACACTGATGTGAGGGGGAGATAAGCACAGTGCTAGGCCACAAGCTCTCCGAGAGAGAGAGAGAGAGAGAGAGAGAGAGAGCACAAGAGCAGAGGGGGAGTGGAAAGAAGATGAGGTCAGATGGAATTGCGCAAGGGCCTTTTTTCAAAATGGGCCTCGTCTCAATCGACTGAGCACACGCACAGAGCTATGTGATCCAACCCCACTTTTAAGCGGTACTGTCGAGTAACGAGGGCTTGTGCAGGCCTTCTCTCTCTCTCTCTCTTCATCATTATGTTCAGTGGGTTATTCCAGAGAACACTTGATGCGCGCCATCTGCTTCAGGTTAGGCCTCACGTTCCTGTCCTCTACCCAGTCAAGCCCTTCTTTGTTCTCTCCTTCATCCCTTAATCTCTCTCTCTCTCTCCCTCTTTCCCTTCCTCCCCCTCTCCAACTTCCTCCCCTCCCTCCATCCCTCATTCTCCCCCTTCTTTGTCCGTCTCTCCTTCACTTACTCCCTCCCCCTTTTTCTCCCTCCTACACTCAACCCATCTCCATCTCTCTCTCCCTCTGTCTCCATCTCTCTCCCTCTGTCTCCATCTCTCTCCCGCTATCTCTCTACCTCTCCCCCCCTCGCCTCTACTCTCCCACGTTACACTCGGACAGCCAAGGCGAAGACAAGAAGCAGACGACGGTACATAGATAAACAGACGAAAGTAATCGTAAATACTGAAGGAAGAAAGACATTGTGTCCATCTCCTGTATATATCTATAATCGCACGGAAACTCTGGGGATAGAGGTCCATTGATCTAGCATTGGGGTAAAACACACAGGCTTCCATACGGCACTGTGTCTGAACAGTGCCAGTACCCACCGTCTTCTTTCCCCAGGATGGATCACTTTCATTTTAATCAAATGAGGCCCTGGGCCCATATGGTTTCCATCGTTGTTTCGTCGTTTCTATAATGCCTTTAACCAAACGGCGGAAGATGTGACGCCATAGAAAGTGTTTTAGTGGGTTTTAAATACATTTGAATGTATGTACATGAATACCCTTAATAAGCAAATATGGGCCCTGTGGTGGTGCAGGTATTTGGACTGTGATGGTAATGTGGTAATGTTGCTTCGGGATGTTTTTTTAGGCCGATGCTGAGCACCAATTTTTTTTAAATGCATGATCAGCCGATCCGACACCGTGTTTTAGTCAAATATAGGCTATAATTGTCCAGTTTTTTTCACAAATTCCTTTGAAACACAGACCTATATAAAATCTAGTGGAAGAGTCACATCGGCTCTTGCAATCGGCACATTTCAAGTTGATTGGCCTGATCACCAATCACATGTTTAGGGCGTATATCGGCCAATAATGATCAGTGTTTTTCTTATCCATCTTGGCTGGTGGCAGGTGTTTATTTTGGCTTGGACACATTTACCGTCAGGTGTGGGCACTCCGAGGGTGGATCTAGGTCACGGTGTGACCCGACGTGCTTAAGGTTTCATACCAAGGTGTTCTGGCTCGCATCGTTTTCAATCAGATCTCATAGCAGTGGGAAATGCAATCCTACCACGATCTGATCAGATAACTGGCTTTGTCATTCTGCAAGTCAAATGAATCTGAACTTTACTTACCTACACCCCACCCCCCCCAACCACCACCACCACATCCGCTACTCTCTCCTGAAAATTGACCCCTCTCCACCTGTAATCCTCACCTGTAATCAACAGCATTTTGCCAGGAGGTCTTTCTATTTATTATAACAAGAGATCCAGACACATATCTGGCCCCAGAGTTTGCATTCAAGTTTCAGGTATGAAACCGTTGAGTTTGATGACATCCGCCCAGGGGGAGAGTCCTTACATTGTACTACATTGAGTTACCCCTGGCTGTAGTGCAGGGCAGGGCAGAAAGATTAAAATGAAAGACAAATATTTAAATGAATGAATCACTATATTCCAAGATGGCAGCCTGTCAGTCCAGGGCCGTGTTCCGATAGCCGTACTACCCGTACTTAGTATACTTAGTTTGAGTACGTAGGGTGTTCCGATTATGATCGCAGCAAAAGAAGTGTACTTGAAAGGACCCGTATGTGTACTCAAAACGGCCAAAATGCTGAGTGTGCTACGGTGTACACTATGCGTACTCAACGGCAGCCATCTTAGCAACGTAGCGGAAGAGGCTGAGCCGCGCTCAGAGAACGTCTAATGAATTCACCTGTTTGGCGGGTGACGCGGCCGCGCAGCTGATGTCATTTCCGTTAAGTGCGCCACAGAGTACTACATTTGGAACAGCACTAACATCTGAAGCTCTGCGTACCTATTGAGTGCGGATAGTGTACTATGTTTAAGTGTACTCATGGAAGTACGGATATCGGAACACGGCCCATGTCTTTGTTTGTGTCTGTGTCGTCTGTTTTACTAATACGTTTTTTATTTGTTTTTTTCTTATACTGAAGTCAAGCAAAGTATTTACATAATGCAGGTGCAAACTTTATTTTATTGTATGGAGAGTATGAGGATATCTCTTTCCTGGACCAACAAATTGGGAGATTAACTGCTCCTTCGTCTGAATCTATCTCTCCAACACTTCTGAAGACATCGACAGTCTCGAAGACATCTAAGAAACAAATGCTCCTCTTTTATCAAGAAAGTCAAATCAGAATAGTATTTTTCTATTACAACTGAAAGTCTAAATGATCCTAGGAGATTTTGGAAAACCATAAAATCCCTTTCTGTGAGCAAATACTCGCAAGCTGTACCTACCTTTGTTATGAAGGATTCTGTTGCTGTTCATGACAAAATGGATATATTGAATTGATTTAACAAGCATTTTATATCTTATGGCTCTCTGAGACTAATTGTTCTGTGTCTGTGAAACCTTGTACTGACATTCCAGTGTATACTGGTCAGTCTTTTAATTTCGTACCTTTCTCTGTGCAGGAAGTTCATAAAGCCCTAAAAACTTTAGATCCTAGAAAACCCTCAGGACCTGATCTTATTGATCCTTACTTTTTAAAATTGGCAGCAGATTTTGTAGCAGAGCCTCTTGCATATCTGTTTAACCTTACAGTGGAAAGTAAGGAAATTCCTAGGATATGGAAATCTGCTTCTGTTCTCCCTTTATTAAAAGGGGGTGACCCAACTATTTTAAATAACTACAGGCCAATAACTAATTTATCAGTACTGGCAAACATTCTTGAAGCTCTTGTGAGTGATCAACTGAAGGAGTTTTTGTACACCAATGCCATGTTATCAACATATCAATCAGGCTTTAGAAAAAAAACCATAGTACCATCACAGCTGCACTGAAGGTGGTAAATGGCATTTCTGTTGCACTTGACAAGAAGCAACATTGTGCGTCACTCTTTATTGATCTGTCCAAAGCTTTCGACACGGTTGACCATGATGTTTTAAAACTTAGACTTCTTAACTCAGGACTCTCGGAGCAAGCAGTCGCTTGGTTCTCAAACTACCTTAGTAATAGGTCTCATGCATTAGATATGATGGTCTATGTTCTGATACTGTATTCGTCTGCAAGGGTGTACCACAGGGCTCTGTATTAGTTCTTCCTTTATCCGTGTTGGACTATGGTGATCTTTTATATATGCCTCTGCTCAGTGTCTTTACATGGTTGACACAGCTTACCATGCTTCCCTGAGGTTCATTACCAATTGTAAAGGTCTGACTCACCATTGTGATTTATACTCTCGGGTAGGATGGCCTGCTTTGGCCACCCGTAGGCTCTGTCATTGGTACACCTTTATATATAAGGCAATCCTTGGTCTGCTCCCATACTACCTATGTGTTCTTATCACACAGAAAAGTGCCGGACAATATTCTTTGTGTTCTCAGGACTTCTTTATGCTTTCTGTCCCAAATGCCCGTACGGAAATGGGAAAAAGGGCTTTTCTGTATTTTGCACCCTCAGCATGGAATACGTTGCAGAATGATTTGAAACTCAATGAATTGATCTTGTTAAATGCTTTTAAATCCAAAATGAAAACATTAGAGGCAGATTCATTACGATGTCAATGTTTTTAATTTTTAATTTACCTGGTTATGAAACTGACTCCTTAAATTTCCCTTTTGAAATGTGAGTTCCCTATGCTTGACTTTTAGTCTTTTTAGTTGTGTCTCCTTCTGTGTTTTCTGTCTGTAACTATGTGTTTTTTTATTTATGCTGCTGCCTGTCTTGGCCAGGTCTCCCTCGAAAAAGAGATTCTTAATCTCAATGGGACTTTCCTGGTTAAATAAAATAAATAAATAAAGGGTTGTTAGGGTGATGATGAGTCGAATCATCGATTAGTCGATTGAAAAATGTATTGACTCACATTTTTAGAATTGATTAATCGGTTACTTATCAAGTACAAATGCCAAACATTTGCTGCTTGATGCTTCATAAATTAAAATAATTGGTTCATGGGTCATTATCAAATTAATACTTTAGTTTTTCCATAGCTGCTTGTCAGATAAAGCAAGCACATTTAAGACATCACTCTGGACTCGTGTCCACTTGTGATGGCATTTGGTATTATTTATGACATTATGTAGACTAAATGATTCATTGAACAATTAATCGTAAATCGACTATGAAAATAATCGTGAGTTGCAGCCCTAGATTCATAGTTATCGTCATTGCACAGTACAAGCATAGTCAAATTCAGTCGACATCAAACCAAAAGGTACATAAGATACATAAGATATACTTACTTTTACTTACAGTATGCAAGTAAGATTTACTTACTTACATACTGTAGTGCATTAGTAACAATATAAATATACATAGTCAGTCAGAGTGATATTATATACAAATACGTTTACAAGGTGTTCTTTGTAATAATGTTTTCCGCATAGAACTAAACTGGAGTGAAATGAATGGAGCAGTAGCTTTCAATTCTATAATATGACCAGTACGTTACTGTAAGAAGGCAAATTAGTCAGATTTGTTTTTCTTTTTTTAAACAAAGCCGTTTACCGATAACCACACCTGTGAAACACACCTGTGAATTGTGTACCACCACAAGCAACTTCCTGAAAAGAAACGCAAAAGGAAGAGAAAGTGACCAACAAACAGACCAAATACAAAACAAAAGCCTCTCAGGGGACAGAGTTAGAAGCAGCTGCAGGGCACGGTTTCACAAGCGTGTCTTTTTTTGAAGACGTGCTGTTAATAATATGATTGAAGCACTACAGCTGTATTGCTTAAGGATGCTTCAGATTAGTAGCCTGGCAAGCCAGACCTACATCAGAAAGATGTAAGGTCTGGCATAGCTCCATTGGCAGTGTGGGCGGGATAAACGGTTGTCTTTCAAGTTCCCTCTGCACGCAATAGGATAGCGCTACAACCAATCAGAGCAACGAAGAAGGTGACGTAGTCAGAGCGACGGCTCTGACTACGTAATTAATCAAAACTCAGAATAAATATTTATTTTCGAGGAAAGACTTCAGTGCCGTTCTTTGTTCTTTTCTCAAATAAAATGTTAACTTAAAGTCTTGAAGAGTCGCGGCCAAAGCCGAGTGGAAAGACAACCGTTCGCCAGCAGCAGCAGCCATTGTTTACCTCTAACACAGAACCGTCGCAACTCTGTCGTCATTAGGTAACCCGGCTTTCGACTCCGCCCCTCACGCTGTGATTGGCCAGACATACAAGACATACTTGGTGTTTCCAGCACCAAAAAGCGGACGGAGCTTTGCTAGACTACACTAGCTGCCAAATAAATTTGCTGCCGCTAGGGGGTGTCTAGAGTTCTAGGCTATCAGATTAGGAGTGTGCAGAACAAACCAGCAACCCTCTGATTTGCTGGATGACAAGAATCAGAGTGGGGGAAAATATTGATATATCGATTTAGTGATCGGTCATTGAAATTCTGTTTATCGTAGTCTTTAAGTTTATCACCAAGTTAATATTTAGTTTGGTTTAAAAATATGGAACCAATAGTATTTTGATGTCATCTACAAAAGCAGCTATATTTTGACATTTGAAGACATTAATTAATTAAAAGGGGTGGTTGGTAATAGGGGTGGGAAAATGACTCTCTAAACGATTACCAGTTAGTTTTTTCCCACAAGTACTATTTATATCCATATCCTAGCGCTTGTAATAATAAATAAATACAAATCCAGTGTGGCATGATTTCATTTCCAAATTCCAAATGCGTTTCACTACTTTTGACTCTCCCTCGCGGTTTGTTTCTGTCCAAAATGTCAAAATAGCGCCATACATACATATACACATATACATATAAATATATATATATACATACATACATACATACATATGTATATACAGCTAGGTGGAGCCAGCAACCTTCCGGTTGGCAGACAACCCGCTTAACCTCCTCAGCACTTTGTGGGGAAGTAGAGGGTTAGTGGGGGAGTCAGGGGAGTGTGTGTGTGTGGGTGGGGGGGGGGGAGCAAGGCACACAACTGTTCCACACGGAGGTCCTGCAGGCATAAAAACACCCCCCCCCCCCCCCCCCCCCCCGAACCCGCGACAAAAAATACAAATAAACTCAAAGGCACACTGAGCTGTCCTCCCGCAACCCCAATTTCAGCTATGATTCCTTTCCCCTCACACACACCCCTCGCTCTCGTCCTCCGAGTTCACACACACACACACACACACACACACACACACACACACACTCTCTGAACTCATTAGATTCCCTCTGTTTCATGCATTTTTCCCTCAAAACTTTTTCTGACTTCTTCATGCATTATCGTTCGTTATGCCTGGCGGATTTTTCTCAGTCCTCCATTTTGGGGATGGGCTGACAGTGGAGGTGATGGTGGTGGCCGTGATTACAATGGTGGTGGTTAAGGTTGTTATGGTGATGACAGCCTAAGGCATAGCACAGACTGACATTATGCTAAAGAGGGCAAGAGAGAGCGAGAGTGAGAGAAGCCGTGTTTCCAACAACGTATTTTTATGGCCATTTTGAAGTATTGCATGAGAGAAGTTTGATAGAAATGGCAAAATAAAAAAAAGCATCTTCAATTTTGCAAAAACATTGTGAGATGGAAACACCTTCACTGAATAAGTTCCGACGTAGCAAACATTTAACTCACATGACATGTCGGTGTCTTCCCGGACATTCCCATAAAGCACGAAAACATGGCTGGTAGCAACAGCAGGTATGTATGGACCGATGAGACCAAAATATTCCTCGGTCTTATCCATGAAAAAAACATCACAGCCATTTAAGATGGAAATCAGTAACGGAATACCACAATCTACCAGGAATTATGAAATTAAAATAGGCTGTGCTTCACATAGCCAACTTTATTCGTTCCAACCATTTGACGGAACCAATTCACATTTTCTTTATTTTTCAAACGTTTGCTTAAAATTCGCTTGACAATTAGATGAAAACACGACCAGAGACAGAGTCAGAGAGAACGAAAGGAGGACGTAAGAGAGCGAGAGAAGAACCTGAGCTCAGAATAATAAAGGGTGACACAAGATCCAGGGCAAGGGGGAGATAGAGGGGGATGGGGGGGGGGGGGTATTCCTGTTATCTTGTCGTTGTGTTTTTTTCCCGGGGCTGCTCAGCTTCCCCCTTCAGTTAGCACTTTCATTAAAACGTAACCTCTGTCAGCTGTCTGTCTGCCGCCCGTCTCCGCTGGGGACAGGGGACAGCTGGAAGGCTGTGGAGGGGTGAGGTGGGCGGTGCAGGTGTCGGGCCGTGCCGTCAGAACTGACACCACAATGCAGTGAATAAAAACAATTCCTGCTTTTTGCCTTTTTAGGGGTGTTTTTTTCATCGTTACACAGATATCATGACACACATAGATGAATTGTCTTGCAATGTGTCAAGTATCGCGATACCATCGTTACCCTTGACAACGTATTGTGATAGTATCGTTACCCTGGGCAAGGTATCATGATAGTATCGTTATCCTGCGCAACGTATCGTGATAGTATCATACTGTGAGCTACTCAGTGACTCCCACTGCCGCTGTTAATGTCGGTGAGAGGCAAGGTGTAGGTGTAGCTTAGTGATGGCACCAACCCTGGGAGCGGGGCCCTAACGACGGTGGGCCAGTGGGCTGCACCTGGATGTAACACAGGTTTGGGCGTAATTGTAGTATGTCACTACTTCATGAATGTCGTGTGTGTGTGTGTTTTTCAAGCTCTCCTTGCGCGCTGTAGAGCGATAAATTAGCTGTAATCAACTGAACTACCACTGCTGAGAGAGAGAGAGAGAGAGAGAGAGAGAGAGAGAGAGAGAGAGAGAGAGAGAGAGAGAGATCGTGTAGCCTGTGGCATGCTTGGACTCCAGATGTTGCCCCCATTCTATACCCCACCCCCCATCAGAGCTGCACCATTGAGGCCATGGCTGATCGAGGGCGAGAGAGAGAGAGAGAGAGAGAGAGAATGTGTTCAGCAGCACTTTAGTCATTTCAAAGCTACTTTTGTGATAGAATCTGACTGATCCGATTAGAGATGTTCCGATACCATTTTTTCCCTCCCGATACCGATTCCGATACTTGTGCTGTGGGTATCGGCCGATACCGAGTACCGATCCGATACCAGTATGTTATGAAAAAAAAATAGCATACATGCATGACTGTGATATGATTATCATAGTGGTAAGGCCTGGCTCAGGTTAAACTCTTTGTAAAACATGAATAAATAGAGCAAATTCAAGCCATTTATTTTTAAATAGAACAGTTAACAGCTAACCTAGTTAGCCCTTTTTAGTGTTGGCGTTTTATTTGATTTTAACATCTGAATGTTAGTGAGAAGAAAAGATGGATGAAAAAAAACCGAAAAAAAAAACAGCGGTAAAAGCCAGCGTGTGTCCGGGAGAGGGCTACTCTCCTCGGACACATTACTCTGAAGCCCCGGTGACGGTCTGGAAGTGTGGATTAATAAATAAAAACAAAACAGCGGTAAAAGCTAGCGTGTGTGTCTGGGAGAGGGTTACTCTCCTCGGACATATTACTCTGAACCCCCGGTGACGGTCTGGAAGTGCGGATAAAAAAAAAAAAACTACAAAAAACTGCGCTAAAAGCTAGCGTGTGTGTCCGGGAGAGGGCTACTCTCCTCGGACACATTACTCTGAAGCCCCGGCGATGGTCTGGAAGTAGGGTGACCATTTATGAGTTGTTGAAAAGGAGGACACCTCAGCCCGTGGGGGGGTGGGGGGGTGCGCGCCTCGGACCTACGGCGGGGAGGCACGCGCGATCGCAACACACCTCGGACCTACGGCCGACGGAGGGGGGGGGGGGGGGGGGGGATACCGGACGGTCCGGCCTAAAGCCGGACGAATGGCTACCCTATCGGGAAGTGCGGATTAATAAATAAAATAATGTGAGCGCGGTACAGCGGACCTGAACCGGATGTGATGAGACCTGTTTCGCAGAATGCAGAAGTATGTTGCGCATAACCCCTATTAGATTACTAATTGAATAAATTACGTGGTATCGGATCGGTGCCTGGACTCATTTTCGGCAGTATCGGAGCAATTTCCAATACTGGTATCGGAATCGGAACAACTCTAGATCCGATCACAGTCTGTGCGTCCTGGACCTGCACTTGAATGCAAACTCTATGGCCAGATCTGGTCATTGGATCCCTTGTTCCTGATGAAACTTAAAAATACTGAAACTTACTAGGATATGCCCTAAATGTAAATAAGGCAAGTTGCACACGCACACACACCATCAAAACAGCCACTACCAAGATCCCTCCCCCATGGACAATTTGCATCAATGTATCTTCTTTTTTTCCAGCTATGGGTTGCACACATTCAGGCCGCCCAAGGCGAAGGGCCAATTTATCTGGAGTCAAAAATTAATAGGTTAATCCACTTACTTAAAAGCATAACGGTCAAAAGTCAATATCTGTAACAACAATAATGCGCCAAGCAGTTTTCCGTTCGCTTGAAGGACCCATCGCTTGGTTCTTTTTTCATTCCGTGGCGATCAACGCCGAGTTCCCACCCGCGGTCAGGCTAGCTAGCTCACGTGAGCGGCCCAGAGAGGACGGCTGCACTCGGCACCTGATTACTTATCGATTGTGGATGTGCATACATGCACGTGTGTGTGTGTGTGTGTGTGTGTGTGTGTGTGTGCGCACATACAAACATGCACATTTTATTAGCACTGATTTGACAGGTGATTCAATGAATTAAAGCTTCCAGATGACTCAAAATGATCTTTTTTTAATGATCTCGTATTAGCTGTCAAAACATAGGATTAATTATGTCAAGATAATTTAATTTTAAAAAGTGCATCCTATAGTGTTCTCAGTGGTGAGTAATTGGCCCCAAACCTCTGTGGTGGGATCACAGCTATCGGTCAGTCTGGGACAAAAGTCCAACGCTGAAGTGAAATGTGATCATAGGAGTTCTCCAACTTTTTGCCTCTACACCCAAATGAGAAAAGTAGCCAGCCAAGCTATGTATTGTTCCAAATATTACCTTAGCAGGTTCAAATTTCCTGCACGGTCGCATCATGATATTGCGAAATTGGACCCGTGGCAAGCCTGGAGCAGAACGAGAATGTGACGCCATTCAATATAGCAGGTAGGAAAATTACCTTGAGAGAGACCACAAAGAGAGACCAGATTTCACATCTCCTGCCTGCGGCTGGCTGAGGAACACGTGACTCTGTTGAGAGTCCTTGAGAGAACCAAAGGGCTATTTACAGCCAGCGCAAAGTGCCGTCTCACCTCACATCCCAGGGCTCAGGAGTGCCATCGTCAAGAGAGCAGAGGTGGTTGTTGTTGTTCCTTAAGGAAAATGCCAGGGGTTTTTTTGTAAAATATTTCAATGTTAAATATTTGACACATAGTTCAAGGTTGTGAAATTGACAGGTTCTCAAAAATAATTTGTGTAAAATACTTATGCACAAGGCCACAGGGTATGGAAGGGTTTGGGATGGTATTTTTTACTGTCCAAAATGTGCTGCTTGCCTTCCATTCTCTCACAATGGCAAACATAAAACTCAATCAGTCCTGTGAGTAACCAACAGTGAAAAAACAGTGAACAGTGAAAGAATAAAATCAACTGTTAAAAAAAAAACCTGAAATCACCCCTGAATTCAGGGGTGATGTCCCTCCACTGTCCAGATCGCTATCTGGTTAATTGCATCCCCGGGCGTGGGTGTGACACAGGGCTCCCAAGGCTGGAGACAATGCCCCAGCGAAGGACTGCCTGCTGTTGAAGGCCACGGGAGGATCTCGGGGGGGGTGGGGGTAGGGGGGATATATGCATGTTTATAGGCTTTATCAAAAGATAAGTATCTGAACGTAAACACTCAGGAGGGGGAAAAGCGCTCTAGCTAAGAGCGTGTGGAAGATGGTTAAGCATATTAGTTCTTCACCTCCGCTGTCCGACAAACCTTGAATTTGGCACTGACCGAATGGCCTCTGGATTTATCATCAGCCAGAAACTAAACCCTTAAGGGGCTGGCTTACAATCACTGACCCCCTTCCAAGTGCCATTTGCCAACAGTTACTTTATTTTTAATGTGTGGCACTGGCTCATGGAACTTCATGTTAATGGATCTGCTGTTCCAAAGGTTTTTTCATTAGCTTTTTTACTATGAAAATGTGTGGTTGCCCTTCACAAAACACATGGATAAACAAAACAAAAAAAGTAAAAACAGTATACAATGAGCGGGACATAACATAACAGCAGTACATACAGGGCACAGTATTAGCACCAGCCACCAGCCAAATGCTGGTAAAATACAACAGTAATTGAGTGGCTGGCCAAATTTGAACACTCACTAGCCATTTGGCCCTTGGACAAAAAAGTGAATTTTGCACCCAGAGTACATAACATAACAATTGGATCTGATGGATGCCACTGGTGATGAATTAGGTCAAATACATAAGAAGAAAACCTAAGCCATGATCTCATGCTCAGATTACAGAGTTTTCTGAACGTTCTGTGGCTAGCGAGTGCGAGGACCATGTGAGGATTCCATAACCGTGTCGCTTATCAAGCGCAATGGCTGCCGGGTAGCTTCCTGTGGCTTTCATGGGACAACTGATAGCCAACTTGTGACCCTGAGGTAATGACTCACAGCAAAGAAATTCAAAGCTTCGGCTAAAAGAAGGCACAGGCGGCCACTTAGCAGCCAACCGTAAAGCAGTCGTTTCCATTAAAGGCCATTAGGGAGAGGGTTTTCTCTAGATCGCATAAATCGTGTTGGGCTGAGCGAGGTTTTAAAAAAATCCAACGCATCTCAGCCCAGGCTCCCCCCAATGCTTCAGCACTGAAAAGTAAATCCCGTAATCCCCAGAAACAAAACACCTCGTTCTCTCCGCAGGGCTGAATTCATCATCCGCCCGGCTGGCCGGCAAATCAATGAAAACTAATAAAAGGCTCACACAGTGTGACCTGCATGAAGTTATTATTATTATTATTACTACTGGGGATGGGGGGTGTGATGAAAGGGTGGAGAAAAGAAGCGTATTATTTGGACATCAAGTGTTTTGACAAGGTTTAGGGAAATGCATATTCAGAAAAGAAAAAGGATTTGAGGATTGTATATTCAATGTGCTGTAGGCTAATTCTCAACAACTACTTGTTGAATGAGTGCTTGCATAGAGACTTGAGCCACGGTATATCAGAATAAGGACTGGCTTAAAGCTATAGCGTGGGACTTTTACATGTAAATGAGTCTTTGCCAAATGAGTTCACACAATGCTGATTTAGCCTATCACCGCCTGATACATTTCTCTGTACACACAGTCTCACAGTATACAGAGTTTTTAAGTCTGGTGTCCGTGGTTACTTTCCCGTGCTGGCCGGATGAATGTTTACTGTGCATGCTCTATGGGCAGAGCATGCGCAGTATGCTCTATGGGCAGAGCATGTTCTATAGGCAGAGCATGACAAACAACCCAACACCAAGGTCATTTTGATCAGGTCAATGTTCCAACAAACTAAATGTGATTTTGAAAGCTCAATACAAAGTAGTATGAATATATTGAAATCCATCTGCATCCCCCCCCACCCCCCACCCAAAAAAACAACAAGACAACAAACTACAACAAGAACTACAAAGATGGTGAACTACAAAAAAATGTGAACTACAGAAATGGCACCCACCGGCGACGTTGACCTTCTCGGCGTTGGTGGCACTGGGCGCAGCCGTGCTAGCCCCAGTGCCGTTGGTCAGGTTTCCCCCTGTGCCGTTGAAGATGTTGTCCACCTTGGACTCCAGCTTGCCCAGCCTCAGCATGATGTTGTCCAACAGCACTGCCAGGGTCTTCTTCAAATCTGGAACACACCGATAGAAAGGTCATAAAACAACCTTATGCATGGACCAAAAATAAGTATTTGGTATGATGATACCAATACTAAGGCATGTGGACCAAAGCTTTAGTCCAGGAAGGCCAACATAGTCATCATAGTAAGGACATGTAAAGGTTTCCTCTTTCTTCACATATAATAATAATAATAATAATAATAATAATAATAATAATAATAATAATAATAAGTAATTGGATTTAAAGTATTGTATTGTGATTGCAAATATAAATCTTTATAAACCAAGAAGGCTATAAAACAGCTCTTGCACTCCAGCAACTGCAACTCTCAACTGAAACATCCATCTTCAGTGGCTCAGTAAAATATCCGTTCTACTGTACAAAGCACAGCTATGCTCCACAACGTGGCCGGCTGGATACTCTTGTTTGACTCTAAACACAACCTGTTGTCATGTCATCCAGGTGGTTTCCCTTCCTCTCGGACGACTGAAACTATCATGTAAAGAACACCAACGTAACCAACCTCATGTAAATGCTACAATGCAAAACATATATATACTGGGTTTCATGTGAAAAGTCAATGGAGGGCCCTTAACTCAAAGTGGTCATTGATTTATGTGCCCACGGCGTTTCCAACAAAACCAGATGCGATGGGCTACAAATAAAAGCGTGCATCTCGTTTTTCTGGTAACAAGCAACAGCTCCTGTGCCTTGTTGCCGACCCCCCACACGATCAATACGCACGTGATGAATATTTCTACCATGAGAGCATGGCTCTCGAACTGAAAAACGAGGCAGGGTCAACCATTCCTCCTTCCTGAAGCAAGTCATTGGATATCACACTGCCGGCTTGAGGCTTATTTGCATGTAAAACAACAGCCATTGAGCCATTGCCGAGTGACCTTGCAGTCTGTTCAATTTGATACGTTGTGGGGTTATTTTGCAGAGCAACAGAGGGTACAAAGGAAATGTCTTCAGATATCGGGTGGAATGAGCATGCCAGAGGCTGAAATGAGATAAGTTGTAGGAAAGTATAGACAGAACTGGAGAAACGACGGAAACACGACACAAGAAAAATGTATACGAGTGGCATCACTTGAAATGTATTTTATAACCAGAAAAAAAAACATTTTCTGAACATTTATACCCCAGAGCATGACATTTTGCCTGAGCCCTTGTGACTTCGGCCTAATACTGGAACATACTGTGATGGCAATGACATTTCATGAAAAATGTTAACCCCCCCCCCATAAGCTAATGAAAACAGTAACAACATGTGAGTGGTACTTTATAAATGAGTAATGAATGAGAAACCCATTTAAGGAGGAATGCTGCCCTAAAATAACTGTGAAATAATTGTGTACTAATAACTTCACAGCACCCTTGTATTTTAACTAAATAAATATGACCGTTCAGTGTGATGTAACCGATGACCCTGTATCATAAACAGTCACATGTTCGTCGCCTTATATTTTCCTGTTGTGTGCAGCACTTATCTGCCAAGTTTTTATCATGTCAAAAGGAGATTGGCGAGTACAAAAGAAAAACTACATCAAGCTGTTGATGACTAGAGAGCATCACAGTGCACAGGGAAGCACAGGAAAGAGAGAAATGACCTGGAAAGCATGAGGGACCAGGTTTATCGGACTGAATATAATTCAGAAATAAAAGAGTAGCAGGAGGGAGAGAGAGTTTGTCGTACTCAGACAATCGTCACACACAATCAATGAATTTGAGCATTGACTAAAATTATATAACTCAAGATGTTTCAAATACCAAACAACAACAAAACGCACAGTTTTGTATAGCTTGTTTTACAGAAGTTAAAACTGTACCAATTCTATAAATAATACCCATAATTCCATTCAGTTGAATTTGTCAAGCAATGTTGATTGGACAATAAAATCATCAGGAAAAACGTGTAGGCTTTACGAGATATTTTTCAATAGCTTATAATTCTGTGGCAACAAGACATTTTAATACAATCCCAGGGTAGGACAGATGGGCTGGATCCTAATCCATACTTCTATGCTGACCAGCGCTGTGTGGCAACAGAGACCACAGAGAGTAAGCCATTTGAAATGCTCCACACGACCCAGAATAGACACGACAAGATAGATTAATGGAGATGTGATAGATGTCAAAGTGGTGGCATCTACTTTTTTTCCTTTTTTTCTCCCCCAAGTGAGGCTTTTAAGTCAGTGAGACCTAGATGGGCCAAGGTGTTAGAAACAGGCCCTGTACTATCCAGAGTAAGGCCCAGACTACCACCTCACTACACGAATCGAAACAGTTTTATCCGAAATAGACTGAATAACGATGTTAGAGGATGAATGCATGCATGGCTTTTCTTAGAGGAGAATATTTTACTGCTTTACTTTCAACTGGATTTGGCAAGCGCAAAGAGTCACTCTGATTGGGTGGAGTTTTAAGTAAGGCCGTGCCTATATGTGGAATTCAAAACTTAAATATCTGGATGATCTCACAATTGGCTGTTTTTTGGTGTTGGAGAACTTCAGCCAACATCCTCAAGTTGGATATTGGTGTTTGCTGGGGCAGTGGGCATGAACCTTTAGAGGAGATGAGGCAATTAGAATGACGCATCCAATTCCCATTGTTAAGCATGCCAGTGAACTATGCCCTAACAGCCTTGAGGCTAGGGCTGGTCCATTGTGGCAAATGTTAAGCTGCAGATGCTTGAAAAAGAGATAAAAGGAAGCACACTATTATCTTACATAACAGAACATTTCACAGAAGAGGCTTTGAGCATTAAAGGAAGAGCACTTCAGGGCAAGTTGTCTGGATGGGCCCTGTCGGCAGCATGTAGCCATGTTCCATAGGCCATGGGCTAGTTTTTGTTGCCTATATGCATATTGAGGACTCAAGAGCACTAGCGGCGCCAGGATTTTGATTGTGGGTGGGCCTCCAGAAAACTGGATGGGCCAGTTAAAATAAGCCAAAAAACGGGTTCCCCTTCATCTCCGTTTCAGCGCTTTTCTGTGGCACTGAGGAGAGCGACTCAGTAGCCTACCTGTGTGGGTGTGGCTACGGGAGGACTTGATGGGGAGAGGGCGACTGTGCTGGATGCTAACTCGTCACTTAAAACGACAGGAGTTTCCTCCTCCTGCTCCTCGGAGCGGTTCTTTGTGAATTTAAACGAAAACAAGCTGCTTTGATTGCCATGTTGACATTTCATTTTTGCTAATAGCTACCGTCTCATTGAGCTTGCTTGAAAAGCTTGCGCGTCATTTATTTAATTGGATCACTTGCTGGTGACGATGCAGCCTGTGGGCAGGTTTAAGAGTCCACACGTGGGGTAGAAGCCGCTGATTGGCTGAGAAGCTTTCACTCAAAGCTTTCCTCAGGCTGCTTATTGGATGAACAGCTAGAATGAAAATCACTCACTACTCACTATAGCGATGGGTCAAAATGGGTGGGCCCGGGCCTAAAATGGGTGGGTCCCGGCCCACCTGGGCCCAATAGTAGCGCCGCGGGTGCTCAAGAGAGTTGTAGTACTGTAAAATCCTAAATATACATAAATATACCGTAACCTAGGCTAATGGAAACTTGTTTTACCACGTCTCGAGTGAGAAACCCTGTGGCAGTTTTCAAACACAACAATTTCTCCCCATAATGACAAATAATTTCAAGGTGAATTACTAAACAATGACCAAAAAACATGACTACCAACATAATTAACATTCCAATGCTCCTATGCTTCCAAAATGGAGGCGGTCATTGCGATGTGACGTTGCAATGTACAAGTCCTATTAGTCAGTGAAATGCTCTTTGAGATTCGGTCTAAAACCGCTCCTGGCTCCTGGCTCTCATTTCTGACCAATCAGGGCATCTCTTCCCTGAATGGTTCGGGGAATCCATCTTGCATGTCAATCACAGACCGTGACTGCAACACTCAATGGCGGAGCGAAGGGGGACTTTATTTTGGTTCTTTATTTAGTAAGTACTTACTTTTAAGGAACTATTACGGCATGGGGAGGGTGGTAAAGTGAACGTTGAGATCAGTAGTGACACCTGTGATTTGAACATGGCACTTGCGAACACGAGGAATGAGTGAAAATAGGTCATACATTTGTGATGGAAGGTTTCCTGTTTTTCGTATACGTCGCAACAGAGATGCATTTAATGTAGTTAAATGTAGTCAACTATAGGCCTACGACCATTTACCAGACACTTTTATTAAAAGTAACTTGCAATGAACTCTGGTTTAATTAAGGCGCAGCTAGGGGTTAGTGCCTCTTGCTCAAGGAAGCCCACAAATTAGGCTGTGGACATTGATGGGGATGGAACCTGGTCCCTTTCCATCGGGAGTCAAGCACCTTAGTCATTAAGAGTACACTATCCTGCCCCCATTTATGAGCATAGATGGATTACTTCACCATCCATGTGGAAGTATCACAGAAAACAGGGGGATAGACAAAGGGGTTTCCTTTATCGCATATACTTCAGCAGTTTCACATTGCAGAAAATATGATTTGTTCAAATATTTACCCCTTAAAGCCTATGACAACCAGTCCAAAAATATCCAAAATGCATACATGTGAAAGTTAAGTGCCTTATTGTGCATATACCAAAATACGAGTATGAATAAACGTTCACAAATATTAGAAATCAGGACGTGTGTAACTATGACACATTTTATTTGTCATAGTTAGTTGCCATATCACCGTATCCTAAAGGAAGTCTCCGTTACACATCGGTCAAACATGATGCCGAGTGTTTTAAAGCACACTTGCCATCGTTGACAGTTGATAATGTAGATCGTGCTGCCAGGTCACTCTCATTACAGCAAAAAAAATGTCGGTGTGTCTGTACCACCTTCTGTAGTGGCCGCAGACATTGTAATCCTCATCCTTGTAATCCCTCCAAAAAACCTGTGGTTTGGTTTCGCTAATACTATTTACCAAAGTCCTTGCTATACATAATTGTTTGCAACAAGGTTTTGTTGCATCTGATTGGTTGGTTCATCGATTTCTATGAACTGATTGGTTAGAGAGTTTAATGACGTCTTTAATCCCTTTTGAATCCCGCCCAAATTTAACCTGGTATCAGAAAGCACAGAAAAAAAGATGTGACAAGGTACGAATTTGGAATAACATTCATTCCTATGACTTGTTGCTTATTAGATGTATAAATTATATATTTCACATGAAAACATGGATTTGGGTTTCCAGTGGCTTTAAATGCTATGGTGTTGACTTAACAGGGAGGGGAAGAACACCAATTTGGCCTTAAGAGAGAGAGACTGTGAATGTAGAGAGAACTGAAGGTATATTTCACAGCAGAAGCGTATCAAAGCAACCGCCTAGAACAAGGACGGGGAGAAATGGAGGCACTGGGAAGTACATACATCTCCAAAATGTTCAAAGCACCGAGCATCCAACACTCCCGTGGTGTCGCTGGTAAGATCATGAATTCCCTTAATGAACTTTTAATGGAGGAACTCTTTTCCTGTTGGGGAGTGAGAAAGGATGACTCCCTATTCATTAGCCAAGGCGTAGGACTTATAATGACTTATAATAATTACTTTCGGCTGTAGATGCATCGGGCACAACTCTACAGCCATGGTGGCTCTCCCCTGGGTTTTGACCCGTGCGGCTAATTAAGGCTTTTGTGTGAAGTGCCATACTTGATTTACGCGCATTTCAAATGCTTGGGTCATTTATGGGCGTATAAAAAGAGGAAGTCCTCTCTTTCAACCTAAACTCATTACGGTGGATATTATCGGGGCCCAAATCATCGACCAAGTGAGTGGACGCAGGAAGCACAAAGTGTGCGGTTACCTCGTGAGCTATAATCGTTTGTAATGCATTTTAAAAAGCAATGGCAAGCCATGGTCTGCAGTGTACTCGCAGTGTGGCTCCGGCAGCAGCAGTAATTAAAATGAAGTCATCAAGAGAATGAAAAAGATTCCTGTAAACATTGAACATCTACAATGTTCACTGTTCAAGGCAACAAAAAAAGAAACATAAAAAAACACTGCTTAAAACTGTATAGCCCCAAGCAGCATTAGCAGCTGCAGGCCAAACGATTTGCTGTCATCCCTATGCTGGTTGTTCATTTCAATATATATATATACATTATTAATATTTGCTTCATCCTAAAACAAGCGACTCTCAAATGGATGTTTTTCACCTGTCTGTGTTTAACTGAGCCTGCCAGACATCACAGAAGATTTGTCCACAGCGAATAAAGATACCTAATTTTAGATAGGTTTCCACAAGGGTTATATGCAGAGGTGGATTCATGGATTGGGTAATAAAAGACACTTTCCTGCTGTGGCTGCTCGGGAGGAGGGATATTAGTGGGCCGTGGCAGAGACAATCTATAAAGAGAAGAGAAGTCCAACTTGGCAGAAAAAACCTAAATGTCAGGGAAATTCTGTCTTGGTTTGTGGACTCAGAAGCCAGAGAAAAATGAAAAGACTATTATGCTAAGATCAATACAGAACAAAAATTACGCATTACAGAAAGAGGCCGGCTGCATTCCTTCAACCATTTCTTAACAGTGACAAATATGTCATACTTTTTTGTGAAGAATACAAAAAGGCAAACGGTGAGGTAAATATCTCCCCATGTTGGGGATCCGCAGTCCACTGCCTTTTGATTTCCTGATGATGATGTCGACTTTAAGTTTACATTACTAGAGTGCAGAAAGACGCTATTTTGTTCAAATATATAATAGGGGTGTCCCCGACTAAGAATTTACATAGTCAAATCTGATTGGTTAAGTCTTGCCTATAGTCAATTGATCGTCGAATCATGTTTTTTTCTTTTTTTTTTGCTCATTGATCCATATTCTCATTTGCGACATTGGCTTCCATTTTTTCCACACCAGACTAAAGAGCTGAAACACTCAATTAAACAATTTCGATTACAATTTCGAGGCCGTTCCAAACGGCGCGCATCAAAACAGCTGCCCCTATTATTTTCTATGTACACCCCCACACCGGCGGCGGCCGGCGCGCATTGACGCGCCGCCCTGCCGCCCCGCTACACTTCACGCCACTGTCCTATTTCACAGCGTCGCCGCGCGTCAAGTGCCGCCGAAAAGGCAATTTTTTCTTTTCTTTTTTTTTTCTTCTGCTCCGGACGACTATATTCCTGTTGACGCACCGCAGTGCGACGCTTCCTATGTGTGCTAGGGGCGGCACTTGTGTCATAGACGCTTCGCGGCGCTGCGGCGCCAATGTGTTTTGCACTTGATATTTATACAAAAATAGGCTATATATCATGATTTATTGGGAGAAATAAACTATATGTAAAATCAGACATTCAGCACCGCCTATAGCCCAAATGGAATGATCCTGTGTTTTGCTGACAATTCGACTATGAGATTGGCAGTCGAATCAGACTCCTTCGATCGAATCGTCGAATAGTCGACTATTCGGGGTCACCCCTAATATGTAATGTTAAGGTTGTTATGTGCCGCGTTGTACCACACTTACACATTAGCGACATTATATTGATATTGTGATATGAGACTAGATATCATCTTAGATTTTGGACATCGTGATACGGCATAAGTGTTGTTTTTTCTTGGTTTAAAGGCTGCATTACAGTAAAGTGATGAAAAGTATTTGATTCACACAGGAGTATACAAAGGCTTATACATAGGCTTTACCATGTGGTTATTTTATATAGACTATTTATTGAATTACCAGAAAACATGTTATATCGTGATGTATATCGAGATATTAAATGACTTGTATCGGGAAAGAAGATTTTGGCCATATCGCCCAGCCCTATTACACATACACATGAACAATTTTTTTTTGTTTCAACTGAAACACTTCACAACACTGAAACTAGACTAATGACAAGGTGTGGCGGCATGAAACCTTTGTCATTATTATTAAAAAACCATTTGGCGGACAGGGTGTCAGAGTTGCCATGGTTATATTGGCCGAGTACAGCGCTGGCAGCCGAGCTCACTGATGCGTTTTGTGCTTCCCCCCCAGCCAAACAAGAACAGATTTATTCATTTGCTCTGGGGCTGTTTTTTCAAATCTCCCTACAGCCTTACTGTATCACAACGTTTTTCCCTTGGCTTTGGAGCCCAATCGATTCCCATCTGGGGTTTCTAATGAAGGCGCTCCATTGACCCGGTACCGGTCTATTAATGGCATGAATAACTTATTGAAGACCACCGCCACCACTGCAGTCACAGCAGCGGTAACACCTTCCAGGGTAGAGCGTTCGCTCTTATGCAAGGCCCAGCAATGCATATGGATGTGGAACCAATGAGAATACAACAAGTGTAACAGATTTTCTTTTTTAAGACTAATCCTGTAATATTTGTAGTCTTGATGGCTGAATCTATGAACAAGGTGACACAGGCAAACTAGGCAACTAGGCAACTATATACCTGCTACTCGGATTTAACGGACATTTGTGGTTGAAACATCACAACACCAAACATGCCTGGGCTGACCTTGCGATGCAGCTGGATTTTGCGAGATTACGATCACACGAGAATCCATCTTGCCAGGCTTCAAGTTATGCGCTTGTGGTCGATCACAGTGGTTTGTACCAATCAGTGTTCTATGAGGAACTACTGGCAGGTTCTGCGTCACAAACATCTGACACATCAGATTAGTACCTCAGTTCACACGTGGTATTAAAATGTGGCTCCACACGCGTCTGACATCAGATATCACTTCTCACCCGCCCTATATGCAAATAAACACGTACATCATTTCCCTAGAAACAGACAATAATATAATACTGTACGCCATTTGGTGGCGTACAAAATCTAACAAAATGGCATACAAAATGCGTGGCAAAGGCAGCAATGCACTCATTCAATAAAGAAGAAGAAGAAGAAGAAGAAGAAGAAGAAGAAGAAGAAGAAGAAGAAGAAGAAGAAGAAGAAGAAGAAGAAGAAATAATCAAAACAAATTGACCAGGATGTTTCACCATGCACTCAGTTTTTCTCCACTTCGAAGGCTCTTCGAAGTTTGCTTACACAGAGCGCGTCAGTTGAGTAGACAGTCCTTCAATGTGGCCAGGATCACATTTGCGTTCACACTGCTAAGAGAATGTGGATATATGCCGCCCAGATGACCTCCGTAGGTGGTCTGGAGGAATCAGATCTCAATGCACTATGGGTGCATGCACACCTGTACTTAAGAGGGCTTTACTTGTGATCGGATCACCAAAACCACATGTTAATACGAGGTGGGACCAGGGCCAATGTTGAACAAAAGGACCACACAATAAAGCCTCTTAATTCTCAGCAAACACACTCACACAAAGATGTGCTTTCTAAATGTTGATGTTTATTACGATCGAGAAAAGATGGACCGATCCTGGGCAGGAAATTAGAAAATGTCCATTATTGTCCTGCACTTACCGACAGGACAACAATGGCAATTACAAAAGTATAAAAATATACGTAAAATATATTGATATGCACAATATGAGTAGCACTAAGAGAAGCGGTTGGGAGAAGGAATATAGGAATGGTGGTGGAGGTAGTGGGGTGCAAAATGTACTTTTTTGGCTACTGGCCAAATGGCTAGTGAATGTTCAAATTTTACCAGACACTCAAAGGATTTTTTTTTGTTACCATTGTTTTTTTCGGCTGGTGAATGAAGCAAATCTACCAGACACTTGCATAGTTTACTGGCATGGTGGCTGGTGCTAATGTTATGTGCTGGGTGTTTGGTCACTCACCATAGGCGGTCATGGTGCCCACGTAGGGCCCGTCCATGACACTCTGGTTCTCCTCGGCCAGGGCCTTGATGTAGCGCTTGCTGAGGTCCAGGATCTGCTGGCGCAGCATGGTGCTGCTCTCGTGGCTGCCGCGCTGCTGGATGGTGAAGTGCAGCAGCATCATGCCCCAGATGAAGCCGAAGCACACCAGGAAGAAGCCCAGCTTCTGGGACGACAGCTTCCACAGAAAGGGGGTGCCCATGGTCCTCTCCTCTCTTAACCCCTGGATTCTTGGGCGTGTGGAAGGGAGGGAAGAAGGGAGGGGTTGGGGGGCGGGGGGGGGGGGGGGGGGGGGGGGGGGGGTTAAGGGGCTGGAGGGGGGGGTGGGGGGGTTAAGGGGAGGTTGAAGGGAGGCTGAGGTCCAAGGGCGGGGGGGGGGGGGGGGGGGGGGGGGGGGGGGGTCAGGCCGGGAATCAGGAGGGAAGGCGGGGCATGGTTGGGTGGGAGTCCGTGGCAACAATGGCAGTTTTTGTTGGTAGTGGCGTTGGTGGCGGCGGGAGAGTTTGGCGTGGAGGCCTCAGCGGCACACTTTCCTTCTCTGGGCCATGGTTATCTCTCAGGCACATCCCAGGGGGCCAGCTAAGGAGGCTGACTGCATTCTGCCAAACAAAAGACAGGAGATAAGAAAGGCTTTAGCTGGTAAACCTGAGAGCTACAGGCTGCTGGACAGTGGATACTTTTGGTCTGCCCAGGAATCGAGTTGAGTATCTTTCGTTTGATTGACGATGTTGACAAGGTAAGATTGTGTGTGAGATGAGCCACTCAACAGGGTTGTTCAGAGGACGATATGTAAGGGATAATGCCCGACGAGGTGTCCTTTAACAGAAATTAATGGACGACGCGGAGGCGTGAACCGTCCGACGCAAAGTGGAGGACGGTTGCTTCCGCGAAGTCCATTCATTTCTGTTAATGGACACCTCGAAGGGCATTATCCCACTTATACCATGGTCACTAACGAAATAAATGAATATTTAATCAATTAATAATACTTTAATGTGTTTTAGAGTTAAAATCGTGAGTTTTTTAATTTTTACAAGTCGAGCGGACTATTTAATATCTCCCGTATGCAGGCGTTGCCAAGCAACGTGGCCATAGCGTCTTCATAGCATCAACCTCTTTCCTAGGTGTACATTAACACTTTTTAACCTACACCCTCCAGCCAATCAGAATCGAGTATTCACCCAGACCATGGGTGAATAAGTAATGTGGAACCAGCCAAACATGGAGAAAGAACAGGATGTAAAAGTTACGATGTCATCTTGCACTTAAACGGTCTAATCAAATAGGCACAGCTACGCAACAGAGAGGCGTTTTGTATTTCATGCCTGTGTTGTAATAAATTGTCTAGTTGTCTGTAATTATAACTAACAAATGGCTTTCCCTGAAATTAAATATATGTTGTGTCATCACATTAAGCTCACCCTATTGTTAGAAAAAATATGTATGTAATGCAATATATATCATTCCAGCCAGGGGCGGACTGGGAACAAAAATCAGCCCGGGCAATTTTGTCCTGGACTGGCCCTGGGGTTGCGCGATTGTTCACTGGGGGGGGGGGGGGTGCTGCTGCGCGATTGTTGCCGGGGGGGGGGGGGGGGGGGGGGGGGGGGGGGCTGGACCGGCCCAGAAAAGACCTGGACCGGCCCAAATGCGCATCGGCCCACCGGGAATTTGCCCGGTATGCCCGATGGCCAGTCCGTCCCTGATTCCAGCCCTAGCAAACAGATGATGAAACTACCCATTAATTTAACATTTAGCCTTTGTTCATCAAATAAGATCCCAGAAAGTACCACAATGCGGAAATTCATTCGTATTCATCAACTAATATTTGGGGCTGTACTCTCTTATCGAAACAGGATGATGAAGTCACGAGGACAAAGAAAGAAAAGAAGAAGAAAAAAGGATCAACTGAAACTAGGGCCTGAGCCAGCCTCTCGGGGAGGGAAACCAAGCCAGATAGTGAGGCTCCATTTTCAGGGCAACAGCTGACAGAAACGCTGGTTCCTTCTTTACAATCAGATGCAAAGCCATCGGATGATGCGTCAGGATAGCATTATAGCAGGGTTTTGAATAGAGAAATACCGTGACTCCCCAAGAACTAACTATAACATGAGGTCTATAAAACAATGCCCACGCTATGTCAATATTAGGAGACGTAGAAGTGACCGTGCCACAGCAGTTAAAATCGTTCAGCAGTTATTATTCACAGCGAGTTACAATAAATTCAGATGCACATCATTAAGGAGCAGTTATGGGGTTAGGCGTCTTACTCAATGATTTCTACAGGTAGAAGAAAGGTGCACTGGGTTCAAACCCCAACCGGGGATCAAACCCAGTACAGCGGCTTTTGTCTTAGCCTGGGAACCAGACGAGTCTGCAAGCTCATGTTTTATTAGCTCTGGCAGATGGTCTGGCCTCCCTCCCGTTACAGCTGAATGATATGGCAAAAAACAAAATCAAAATCATCAAAGTCTATCCAATTGCGTCCAGAGGCCTGGGTTAGATACCCAGTATGAATGATTGTCTGCCATTGGGGTTCGAACCCGGTACCTTTCAGTGAGGAGACTTCCTATTCCTAGGCAGAGCATCATCCTCCCTCTCATCTACTTCAAGTCACTCAGATGAGTTACCTCCTCCCTGTTGTGGCATGTCTAAATAATGCAAATCTATGCGGCAGGCTCCGCTCGGTACGTTGCCGTTGCCGTCAGCGACAGTAAATCCTAAGCTGCCAGAGTAATGCGCTACGAGTGCGTTAAAAAGGAGGTCTTGACATACAGGCTATTGAGCGCCGTATTGAAAAAAGACGTGTCATGTCGTAATGAAAATTGGCTTCTGTTCAGTTTCATTTCCGATTATACACGACTTTGATCCCCAATGTCCTCAGTCTACAAGTAGGTACTAGGAATGCCTACCAGCTCTTTAATGACATGTATCTGAATCCACTGTAAGTTGACTTACATAAAAGCCACTAAATGGCTACATAGTAAATACTGAAGTATGTTGAAATCTATTTATTCGCATCAAAATAATAACAACCTCAACGTCAACGAACTACAGCTGAAAATGTTTTGTAATGTAATGTCTGAGCATGCTAGTGTAAGATCTCAACCAATAAGGTCACATAGCATGTGTCCACCCCCCCCCCCCCCCCCCCCCCCCCCCATATAAAGCCCACAAGGCCCCAATGCAGACTTTTGCCCAAACCAATAAAATCCTGAAGAATCGAACCACATTCCTGTTATGTTTAGGTCAATGCCAATTACTTCAATATCCACAATGCGCTCTAAATATGTATAACGTAATTATTAAGTTATCGCAAAAAACGACGCAACCACTATGAATGAATGGATGATATGGTATATGAAAACCTTTCTGCTGAACTGAGTTCAGGATCCACTGTTCACATGATCATCAGCATGCCCATATCATCGTGGAAACCCTCCACTCAACTGTAACGTAGTTGGATTATTTGTTTTATTTGTTCCAGCTATATGGGTTATAGGTGTGACCAAGGCATTGGTTAAGCCATGGCAGGGCTGTATATCAACATTCCGACCGACCTATTTTGCTCATAGTAAGCACTTTTATTTTCATTTTTGGAGCATAAAATTGGAGCAAATTAAACCCCATCATGTCAGGGCTTCCCAAAAAGTTATATATATATATATATATATATATATATATATATATATATATATATATATATATATATATATATATATGAGCATGACAACCGCAAAATGTACTGTGCAGAAATGTATTGAAGCATGACAGCCATGCTGAAAATTGCGATTTCACAACAAATCCGCAACGTTCTCACTGAACAGTATTTGTCTATGCACACGGCAAGATGTCAATGTCATCCCAGCAATGGCAACCACAAATGCGTACAAATATCTGCGATTGATTATTTACCGAAACAAAGCTAATGGAACGCAATGGTGTCAGCCGACTCCTCATGCTTGGCAAAGGCTTGAAATATTAAGAGAGACAATTTAATTGTTCAATAATTTGTGCACTGCTAAGAAACATGCCATTGGCTTGAGGCATGAGGGAAAATAACCAAGAGAAAAAAAAGGAGACTTTTTTTTCTTTCCTGCACGCAATCAAAGCCAAAAGGGGAAAAAACATCTCTCATCTGCAGAATGCAGATGAGAGATGCAGCTGTAAATGAGGCTAAGTGTGAAGAGGGGATTTCTGCAGTGTTGCTCTTCCAAAGCAATCTTCCGGTGCTGCTGCTGGGCCTGAGAATGCCTCTGCACCTCTCTCTCTCTATAGAGGGACTACAGTCTTCATAGGGAAGGGGGCATTTCCTCTTGACGTTCATTCACTGTTAAGAGCGCAACCAGATAAATGTTGTGATTGACAGTATTTGGGTTTTGCCACAGTTAAAAACTGGTTAAAAAAACAGTTAAAAGAAATCATCTTTTTGGCCAGTATCCGCCAACTACTTTGTGAACGTTCTACTCTGCTCCGAACTCTAGTCCCATTCTCTTTGTGACGTCGAGGTGCCTTTTCGGAGGCATGACGTCACATTGAAGGGACACCGACGCTGGGAAGGTAAGCGAATGTAAGGGTGTGTGGCGCTCCTTCTGGGCAGCGGTTGATGTTGATGGCCGCGTCCAAGAGAGGGTTAAGCTTCTTTGTGTGTGACGCACTTCATATACAACATCGATCATTATAACGCTCGTACTCAACAACGGTACTAGCTTAAAAAAAAGTATCACTAAGTTGCCGTGGGTCGTAACCATGGAGATAACTCCTCCCCCCCTTCCAAAAACTCTTAACCCAAAGTGCTTTTTTTTTAAAAATCTCATAGTGTTCGAATTCAGCTTAAACAAGGGGTTATTTGACACTTTAAAGAGTGCACTTGTAATGCATAAATATGATGGCCAAATCAGGAGAGGTACTTGTTCTAGGTATGAAAGTCTAAGCAAGGTCAGGGAATTTGAAACTCCTCTTCCTGTGTAACTCATCCTCCGACAGACCGGAAAAGACCTAAGACCTAAGGATAACCAAACGTCCCAGGCGGCTACCGATCTTACGTCAAAGCAATTACCGTAACTTAGACCGACTCCAACAAGCAGACGTTCACCATCACCAGTCATAAATAGGTCAGACAATTCTGCATCCTGCATCGCTTGACATCTCACAGTCATTTGTGCAAAAAAAAAAAAAAAAAAGGTTTACTCTTCCCTCAGCCACGTGACTCCAAGCCCCTTTGACCCCTTATTCACTTTCACCCTCACACTTTCACCTTCTCCTTTTTCAGCTTTTTTCCAGAGCAGTATGTTTTAGAAAAGCAAGAGCAGAAGCCACAGCGGAATAAAAATACATCACAAAAAGAAAATACAGTAAAATGAATTTTCTATGCGATTAGTCCAAAATAACATGCCGGCCTTTGAGTGAAGGTAGAATTACATTAACAATCTCAGTGCTGTGATTTCATGGGACAAGCCCCCGGGCAGTGGTAAGATGCAATATGCTCTGCTGATGATAAGATCAGCTTGTGTCCTGTTCACTTAGGACTGTGTTCCGGAGAAGTGGAGGCAGCTGGCTCTGAAACCGCAATGCAACAAACACAACAAACACAACAAGCAAAATATTTTCTTAAAATGATTTTTTTTTTTTTAAACAGCCTCTACAGACCTTATTCACCTCACGGCCATATTGGTGAGTTGGGTGGGGAAAACCTTCTGGAGTCTTTGGGGAAACCATGACAACTCAAATCGAAATGCATTCTAAATGCTACCTGAGCGGCGACATGGAGAACTGAAATGCATTGAGTTGTCATGGTTTCTAAAGATTCTAGAAGGTATACCCAACCAACAAACCAATATGGCTGCTAGGTGAATAAGGGCTATACAAATTCTCAGGTCAAGGGTTGAGGAAAGGAATGAGTGACTCATTTCTGTCGTCGCTGGTTCCAGTTTATTTTTTGAATTTACGTTTAACTGTCAATCTTAATTAGCGCCATTTGGGTGAACATTGGCCCGCTTTACTTGGTGCTGTCGTGGTCAGAGGCGTTAATAGGCCCTAGAGGGTATAAAAAATCCCCGGCCAATTGCTCAGAAGTCGGTGTCGCCGCCGCCTTCAGTCACCTTCCACGTGTCTAATTCTGGACTGGACTCTTTGGCGGCGTGCCCGTTGGCTCAGCACTGTGCTCTCGCCAGGCAAGACGAAGGCCTAGCAGTGCTGACAGCCAGGCTGGAGTTGCAGAATATATATACGATACTTCGCAACCTGAGACGATAGCGCAACAACTTGGCAAATAAATCTTTTATCGCTTAAAGAGGCAGTGGTGAGGAGGAGGGGGGGGGGGGGGTGTTGTGCTGACAGTTGGATACAAAAGTTAGGAGGAAACAAAAGGGGACAGAGAAATCCCGCCCCCCTAAATTGCTGCTGCTAAGGAAGACGTGGGGATGCTTTTTGTTCATTTACAAAAATGGGGACAGTGTTTGATCTCCACCACTGAAGGGTAATTCATTATCGGTCAAGATTGGGCGTTGTCTCGCTTTCAAAAAAGTAATTTGTGTTGTACCCGAATGTGAAAAGGGTAGAAAAACATATCTAAAATGATTAAGGCCAATTAGACATTAGACCAAGGCCTCCAGTTGTGAAAAAGTATACTGCCAACAAACATTTCAGTTAACTCGGCAAATTCGACATGCTCCCTGGCAAATGATAACTCCTGTCATTCTAATTGACCTCCTCTCTGAATCATCAGGTTCATCATCTTGTTTATGTCTCACTGGCCGTTTCCTGTTCCTGCACATGACTGTGGTAAAAGAGGAGCGGACTCCAAAGCAAAGTCGAATGGAATACACGGCTCAAATCTCAGCGAGTACTCGTTTTGTAGGTGTTTTTTCCCCACAAATAGTTTCCAACCATTTATACTATGAAAGTAATCTGTATTTTATACAGTCTATGTACGTTACACCCACACCAGAGCTCCACTGGCCACGCAGTTTATTACCTGCTTGTTACTGTTCTTGTTCTGTTACTTCTAAACAGCGATTGTAATGATATCTCCATTGGGGACATTTTTAAACGTGAGACATATCCAGTTTAATTGCGTTTTAGTTCAGGTTATATTTTAGGGCAGGGTACTTTGTAATTCGCCTATTGTGTAGAAATATTGACCAAACGATGGCTCTATAAAGAGGAGTGCTGTGTACCCGTCTCCTCAGCAGGTACATACACCTGGGCAGGTATACACCTGGGCAGGTAGACCCCGCTGACACACAGGGCTCATACCAGTGATTGCGTCTTTATTTCCCTGTGTCATATTGCTGTAATTTGAAATGTGAATATCTGTTTAATATCCAATATCTTTCTTACTTTCAGAAAAGACTTTCAAGCTGCATACACTGCTATTGAGATGGGGTTTTTTATACACCACCACAGCAGCACTATGCGGTTATCAATTTCAGTTTTGATGTCGGGACATTCCTGGCGGGCAGTCATCAGCACACAAACCTATTTTAGTCATTCAACAACAAAACACATATCAACATATTAGAATTCTTCTTGGCGCAGGCATTTACAATTTTTTTTAAAATGTTTATGGCTTGCTTGACGAGTAGACGTTTGCACCCCTAGTGTGCATGTAGAACCAATGGCACACATAGTTCGCTACTTGACAGCACAGCATTTTCCATCTGCTGGGAATAGGCTACCCTATTCCAGCACCTTTCCATACCACGGCTATCAACCAGAGGGCAGACAGGTGAAGTGACCCCTCCCCTCCCATCTCATTTTAAACTCTGGACGACAGGAAAGACTGATGGATCCGGTGAGTAAACAAGGTATTGAGAGAGAGATAGAGATAGAGATGGAGATAGAGAGACTTGGAGGAGGGCGGCCAAGTAGCAAAGTGCAGGTGAGCACTTATAGCGTCTTTCCATTGGCACCTTTAGCCACGCCGAGCCAAACCATGCCGCGTTGATTTGCGCTTCTATTACCAGTTTGAATGCGCCGGGTTTTGCCACCTTCAAGCGGGTTGTGGTGACGTCAGATGGGCTTCATCATCATTTGTTGACAAATCAGCGATCAGACTCTAGTAGAATGGACAAATTCAGGGATCATTCAGCAACAGCTTTATCCCGTCTCCATTTTCCAAGCAATACGCGGTACATGCCAAAATCCATGATGCTAACTACCAACAACCAGTGCACAGTGCAATAGTAAAGTAAAGAGGGCATTGCTTTTAAACGTCATCGACTCAAGACAAGTGCATCATCCGTTAAAGACACACCTTCAAGCAGGTAGCCCTGTTGTAATAGAGACGCGCCGAGTCAAACCAAGCCAGCACATGTGTATGGAAAAGGGCCATTACTGTCCAATCAGCCAGTGTTCTGTGGAGCTAAAAATAGCGACTGAGAGAGAGACAGAGACAGAGAATATTATGGGGAACCGTAGACAAACTAGACGGTTTGAGGAAGTAATACGATGTGACAACAGCGAACATTCTTCCTTTATGCAACACATATCTCACCTCCTGAATTTTATTTATTCTAGTTTTTTAGCTATTACATTGCAAAATGTTATTTATTCTGTACACTGTTGTACTTGGGTAACGAATTTCGTTCCTTCATGTTAACATTTTTGAATGACAATAAACTGAACTGTGTCTGCAACTGAAGTTCTCAAGTTCAAAATTACAACACAGTTGGAGAACACAACATTTTGAAAACAAGTCGAGCATCTTCCATTCCTCGTCTGAAGGAGACTGTGGAGTGTGCGTGTGGTTGATAGCTGGTTTACATTCCCACCCAGCCCAGAGTGCAATCAGTCTGACTCGGACCAGGTATGGCTGTAAACCAGCCATCAACAACACAATGCATTTCAGATCTGCCGAGCCAAAACTGGTCTAGGCGAGTCAAACCAGCCTGTTTGGGAAATGGCAGCGCAAAGGACACGTGATACTGGCAGATATGGCTGCTGCCATGGAAACGGAGGTAAGCGTGCATCTTAATGGGTTTCCTCACATATTCCTCACATCTTAATGGGTTGCCCCGCCTCTTAATTATTTATTAAGGTAATTGAGACTTAACAGTCCCGCTTGACCGGTGGGAGCCAAGCTATAAAGGAGCTGAATAATGTACAAATAACCTGCCTCCTTTAAACTGGTGACAGGATTTTTGTCATACAAATGCTGACTGGCTCCTCGATCTAGACGTCAATGCTCACTCTATGGAGGCATGGATAGGCTGAACGGGGGGGGGGGGGGGGTGATGATGTACTACAACCTGCGAAATTCTCTTTTTAAGCAATCAAAAGTCTGGTGTGTTAACCATGAAGATCATAGTGGGATAAGATGTCTTGCTTACGCTTGTCAGCAGCGAGGGAAGCACATTTCAAGTGTCTCTGCAGTGCATGTTTGGTGCTGGTGAAAAGGATCGTTGGACGGATTGAGCTGCAAGACAGGCATAGCGTTGAAATGCCATCAGGTCACCATTTGTCTTCGACTGTTGAGTTTTATTGCATGTCATCTGCTTTTACTCACTCTGGTAGGTACATAGCACTATTGTGCTATATAACACAATAGTGCTATATAAATATTGAGAACTGATGAGTTGTATTATCATTATCAATTTTTCATATGATAAAGCGTATGTTTGCCAATTGATCATTTATTACAAACATTGGGCCCAGTGTGTAACACTGTAGTCAAGAATGAATAATCTCAGCTGTTTACTGTAAGGCCCCTGAATTAGTGCTAGGTGGACCTTTGCTTTGGGCTAGTAGTATGCTGTAAAAAGCATGCTCCGTGTTTTAGACTTTTGACACCTGACAGAAGATGGATAGAAATTGGGACATTTTTATCAAATCATAAATCATTGAAGCCACTCCTGATCATAAAAATGTAGGAAGAAGTCTGATATGAACTGGGGAATGGTTTATTTTAACACATTTTTCCCCCCAATTTGCTCGACCTATGAAGGATTGGAGTAACTGAACTCCATACCGTCCTCGAAAAACAAATGGAAAAATCACCATGCCACCATGATATAATTTATTGAACTTAGTTATAATAACCAGAATTCAGTTAGCACTCAATTATTATTTATGTTCACCGTTCATATAAATATTAAATCTATTAAAAAGAGATAACATAACCATTAAAAAAATGTCATATGTCATAACTTAAGATTACTCTAAAGACGCTTTCTATAGACACTTGTACTACTTACTTCCAAATCGAGTACTGGAGTACTTGAAACGCCTGTTCCTCAAACACGTTATTGTCATCAGATGAATACATGATGGACACATGATTACGATGGGGTAAGAGATTAACAAAATGGGCCAATGGCTGCTTTGTTGAGGCTAGGACACAGGACAATGCTAGAGTCGTTTTATCTGTAAGGCGGGGTAGTCCAAAGAACCATGATAAAACATAGTAAAACATGACTACCTGATTACCACAGTGTGCATAGCAACGTGAATTGCTCAATTCAGGTTTGAGGTGGGACACTGACTAACATTAAGTGACTTAACTTTATCAAGTGTTCTCATTTTCTTTTTACCTAAATTGGACAACATAGTTCCAAGTAAGCTAGCTTAACTGTACATCTAGCTAACCTAGTATTTCACTAGGTTCTCTATAAAAAACAAGTGCGCTGCTGGATGTCAGTTGATGATGTTGAGTATTTCAGTTGATACAGTGTAACTAGGGTTGCAAAGGGGCGGAAAATTTCCGGTAAATTTCCGGAAAGTTTCCGATAAATTTCCATGGGAAGTTAAGCTTGGGAATTTTGGAAATTTTGGTTATATTCCATATTGGAAACTTTCCATGGGAATAATGGGAATTATGGGAACTAATGGGAATTTAGGAGAACTAACTGGGAATATATTATATCCAAGCATAAATATAAACAGAAGTCATAAGAAAACATCCATTCAAAATGTTTTCAACAGATTTATTTGTAAGTATAGTAGAACACGCTTCTGTACATGTGATGGAGGCATGCACAGTGCCAGTAGGGGGTGTGGTCTCAATAGCCATGCAGTAAGCAGTGTGCTCTGTGCATGTGATTGAGGAATGGCATGGATATTCACGTGTATTTGAATGGCATTTGTTTGTTTTAGTCAAGATTATGCTAAAATATACTTTCCTCAACTATATTCAAGTTCCCTAGAAGAGCCAACCTTCAATTTTGAAAATTCCCAGTTTATTCCCATAAATTCCCGTTAATTCCTGTTAATTCCCATTAATTCCCTTAAATTCCCATGGAAAGTTTCCCTCTTTGAAAATTCCGGGAATTTTGCAACCCTAAGTGTAACACACACACACACACACACACACACACACACACACACACACACACACACACACACACACACACACACACACACACACACACACACACACACACACACACACACACACACACACAAAAATACAAATGTACAAGAATGTATCCAACACATCGATAGCCAACAGTACCAACCAACACTATTGCACAACCCACTGAACACAGGCACATGTACAGTCAGAAGCGTTAAACTCTGTGGTGAGCGTCTGTGAACACCACCTGACCAGGGCTTCTGCTCAGCTACCAACTGGTATGCTGGGCATCAATCCCAGATCTGCCCCTGTAGATGCCTAGTGGTGCACGCACACACGCACGCACACACGCGCTATATTGGTGGCATTACAATGGCCTTGGATTATATTAGCTCAACAGAGTAAGCTAGGGTTGCTGGGGCAAAACCTTCCAGGACATTTTCCAGGATCTTTGTTTAATGGCACTGGCATTTAACTAAACAAATGTAAAACAAGATGATAAATTGATTACGATGATGATAGATTGTTTGCTTTAGTTGGGTCCACAAGACTTGAAGTGCCCGGACACAAAATGTGCTTTTCCACCGAGCTTGCCAACTTGCAATTGACAGTGCCTTTGTATCATTTGAATACAAGGTGGTACTGTAATATAATTCAAACTCAAGGTGCCAATAATATATTTTGAATAGTAAGCATCATATCATTTCGAAATTGGAGGCAAACTTTCTTGAAGACTGGTATTTCTTGAAAACTATATGAATCCTAGGAATAGAAGGAATGACTATTGGCCATTACAGGAATTAGAGCAACAACTTTCATACCCTGATGAAATGATATTACCTCCATGCCTCTACTTGCAAAGCCCAGCTCTGTGGAAAGTTTACTGTACTAGAGACATACATTGACAGTCTTGTTCTTCTGCATCACTCTTAGGCCAAATGCAACCCAGGACTGACCACAAACGGGCGAGTGATTACACGTAAATAAAATAAATAACCGAATGGCTGACTGAGTGTTCACAGTGGAACGTTGCACTAGAACAGGAGCCCTTTAATCACAGAAAGGCCAACTGTTCCGCTTACCCGAGCTCCATCCACCACCACCTCTCTCCCTAACCCACCTCCTCACTCCCCTCCGTCTCCCTCTCCCCTCACTCCCCTACGTCCCCCTCTCCCCTCCGTCCCCACCAAACGCCACCGCAAAAATGAAATAAATAAACAGCACGTTGGCTTGCCAGCAGTGCGTGCCACCATAGCAAAGCTCCTTCTCCTCCAGATTTATAAATCCCAGCATCCAAAAGGCCCCTGAAAGAGTCCTTTATAAGCAGCCGGCGGGGCAGCGGCCGATCTGCCCCTTCCGCATGGCAGTGTGGACAGCTCAGCGTCGGGAAGAACCAACAGCGCTGCCCACCGCTGCAGAACGCTGGTAATGGCATTGATGCTGTGTGTGTGTGTCTGTTTAATTACACACAATTGTGTGTATAAGTGTATGTTTGTAAAATTACACACAATTGTTAGTGTGTGTGTGTGTGTGTGTGTGTGTGTGTGTGTGTGTGTACAAAATCACATTACCAACCTCCAGGATGATAATGGAACAAGAGGCAACTTGCATAATCAAATCAGTATGGATTCCATAATCTCATTACATGAAAATAATTGCTAAGCAACGCTGCGAGCTAAGTGATTTCGTAAGGTGTGGGAAGCCCTAAGTGGCACATGAGGTCACATCTCAGCAAGATTACAGGTATTGCTGTTGGACATCACTTCGCCTGTCTGGCAATGGCAAACGTTCAAACAGAAATATGAATCCTGCATGCAGCTCTCACACAATGCGTTTACAACGGGATTGATTTCCAAGTTGGAACGAAACTGAGCTCTTATCATAGCTTTAAAGGGCTTTTGGAAAGAATGACAGCCATATTTGTGACAAAGGGTGTATGATATGTAGGCCTACACATAAGAAAATTATTCCTAGTGGATACTGGGGAACCTGTTAAGTTAGTTTTACCCACCATATAGAAATTCCGTTTTACAAACAATGCTACAATGAATCACTGTATTGTATTTTCAGCCAAGTAAATAGCAAGCATGACTCTTGCCAGGTAATGCGTTGCATGGCAGTGACAGACAGACAGACACACGCGCGCGCGCGCACACACACATACACACACACACACACACACACACCCTACGAGTTGCATGGCAGTGCACACACACACACACACACACACACACAATTGCATGGCAGTGCACACACACACACACACGAGCTGCATGGCTGTGCACACACACAAACACACACACACACACACACAATTGCATGGCAGTGCACACACACACCCTACGAGTTGCATGGCAGTGCACACACTGTGTTCCCGGAACCTGTCCCTTCCTCGTCATCTACGACGGATATCAGTGGGCCGAGTTATGTTGTTTTAGCGTTTAACGCTAAAATAATGCAATGTGACTACAATGCAGCCACCTCCTTCTACTCACACAACTGCGGCAGCTACAACACACACACACACACACACACACACACACACACACACCCGCGCTCGCTCTTTAACGAAGTATCCGCACGTATTAAAAAAGACGAACGACTGTACTGTCGTTGTAACGAGCTAGCGCGTTTCACGTTAGCAACGCGACTAGCACACCCACCCAGTAGCGCCGCTGCCGCCGCCGCCGCATTTCGACGTAACTGTCGAAACGCACGAATTTCGTTGTCCGCCGCCGCCGCCGCAGTGACAAGTCGCCCCCCCCCCCAACCCGAACAAACAGCCATCACGCACACTGCGTATCGTCTCCCCGGCGGTTGTTGTTGTTTCTTTCTTTTTTTTTGAGACAAAAAAATAACGGGATGTTTTTTTTAAAAAAAAATTAAAAAAGGCGAGCTCAGCACGTCGACCCTTACCTTTGAGGAAAAGAGAGAGCTATCCGGAATATAACGTCGGTATTGACGGAGGAAGTCCGAGGCACGAGCGGTGGACTACGCGCCGTGCGGCCGCGCGCTGCTGCCGCTGCTGGGAACGATGGGAGTCCTGCCGTCGGAGCGCGCGAGCGTTTCTGTGTGTGTATGTATCTGTGTGTGTGTGTGTGTGTGTGCGCGCGCGCTCGCTCTGCCCACTTGCGACTTGGGGATCCTCTGCATTTGAGTACTCTAGGACCAGAACGTAAAAATTACGGTATGTTGGCCACCCAATATGATATATTAGGTCACCCCCCACCGCCTCACGACACAATTTGATAGGAAATAATACTCGAAATAGTTCGTCTAAAGCAGAACACAGAGGTGATATAAAGCTTTGTTTGTATTGTGTTTGCATTACAATACAGGTGTATTGCGTTTGTGAACTTTCTTCTTGGGTAGGGCCTACCCCTGAAAGTAGTAAGTCAACTTTTACTTCAAAACCAATACACGAAATGACAACGCTTTGTGAATATATGATGACATTTTTTAAAAAACAGTGACTCATTGTGAAATGAGTCAGTATGAGTCATGAAGGCACACATTCATTACAAATTCTAAATTCATAAACATGAAAAACATGACTCAGCATGATGAGTTATTTAAAAGCTACAAGGGGACGTCCGGGGACGAGTGCTTAATATAAAACATGATTAGGAGGAAACATCCCCAAAAAATGTTGCATTAGGATGCTGACTTCTGTATCGTTGACATTCTCGCACGCCAAACGGAGGGACAACATTCAGTTACAGTCCCTAACGAGATCTCATGGTGGGCGAGGCTCTGAAATGTTTGTGTTTGCTGCCATCTGCCGGTGAAAATACTTGATGCCGTTAAAGAGAGGAAAGTGAAAATATGATTGTGCTTTTGTCCTCCTAAAGGCAGTCAGTAAAGCATTCAATGAGAACTTGACTATATTTTGTGTCCTACCATAGTTGAAAAAAAGATCTACACCACTGGTTGACTGAGAAAATAGATTTATTATTCAAATATGGTTCAAGTAATCACAAACATACAAGCATAGGTGAGATACAATCATGTACATTATTTAAATAGTATACTAGTAGTATACTAGAATATTAATTATATCATATATACCATATTGTCATACAATAATAATATTATTGAATTAAGTTATTAAATTATATTAATTAATTGTTAAATTAATTAAATTAAATTATTAACATATTTGGGTCAGTGTATTCATTCCTTTAGGGCTCCAGTATTTTCTCACAAAATAGCTATTTTGTCTTGAAATATACTTTCATATTGTACCCAGATCAGAAGCAAATTGAAGGCAAAACTGTTTTTGTTTTTTTTCTAAGGCACTCGCTGTTTAGCAAACAAGAATTAGCAAGTTGCAAGTTTTAGTCTCTATTTGTCAAAACGTATAATCATTTTAAAGGCTTGGTAATCTTTGCAAAAACCTGTAATTGTATCAATTTCTTAAATAAACATGATTAAATAAGAACATGAGTTTGATGATTTAACACAGTGGTTCTCAACCGGTGGGGCGTGCCCCCCTGGGGGGGGCGCGGACACTCTCCCGGGGGGGGCGCGGGTTCAAAAAGGAGGACAAATACGCGCCCGGCTTTCGGCCGGACTGTCCGGTTTTAGGCCGGACAGTCCGGTTTTAGGCCGGACTGTCCGGTTTTAGGCCGGACAGTCCGGTTTTAGGCCGGACTGTCCGGTTTTAGGCCGGACAGTCCGGTTTTAGGCCGGACTGTCCGGTTTTAGGCCGGACTGTCTGGTTTTTCAGCCCTGTCCGGCGTCCGGAGCAGCATCAAGCCGGGCGGTCGTAGGTCCGCGGTGTGTTACTATTGCGCGCACCACCACCGTCGGCCGGAGTGTTACAAAAGGTTGAAAACCCCTGATTTAACATGATTAAAGTTCTCCATGAGTTTAGCCAAACTCATGGAGAACATTATACAACAATTGTTCCTCAAATGTCCACATTAGTCAACCCAAACATGTTAGATTGCCCTACATGTGAGAATAAACAGTGACATTTCCACTTGAATTCACCTCTACTGGTTTTTTGGCTGAGACACAAGCCCGACAATGAGAGGCCACATGATTTGGACAGTATGGGGAAATTCTGCTTGACATAGCACTTCCAAGAAAACAATAAAAGGAAGTCTTTTAATACAGAGTTCAAAAGAAATAAAACCGAAACAACAATAACCAGGAAGTGAATGCTGGTGTCCTCGGACTGTGATTGGACCGCAGGATTACTTGCCGAGCCTCTTGGCTACGTCCTTATAGGCCAGTTCGATCTCCACATCCGCTGCACAGGTGTTGGTGAACTCGTCGCGGCTGTAGGCGTTGCCCAGGTAACGCCACAACCCCTGGAATTCCGCTGGGATGTCATAGTTGCGGTACTTCTTAGCGACCACCTTGAGATTATAGATAAAACATCATTAGGTGACACTTCATAATAACGTTCTGTCATGAAACATTTACAAGCCTTTAGTTACTGATGAACTAATCATTAACAAAACATTCAGTGATAAACCTTTAGTTAATGATGAACTAATCATTAACAAAACATTAATTGATAAACCTTTAGTTAATGATGAACTAATCATTAACAAAACATTAATTTACAAGCCTTTAGTAAATATTAACAAAACATTAAATTATTAGCCTTCAGTTAATTAACTAATCATTAAGAAAACATTCATTTATAAGCCTTTAGTTAAAAAAAATAGGGGCCCTTTAATCATATCATCTCAAGACGCAAAACCAATGGAAAACAGAAAATGCTTCATTATCTTATTAATCATCTACAAATGTATATTAATGTTTTGTGAATGATTATTTCTTCATTTACTAAAGGCTTATCAATGGCTTATGACTGAACGTTATTACAAAGTGTTAACCAACATTATCATGTATTTATTTTCATCAAGAAAATAATACCATCTTGTTCTACTGTACATTAATTCTACTATTCATTCATTAGTCATTTAGCAGATGCTTTTGCCAAAACTGACTTAAGAGTGAATTTAGATCCATGTCATTATGGAGCAGGTTGGCGTGATGAGGTCATCCTGCTCTCGGACGCCTACAGGCAGACTAATAATAATAATAATAATAATAATAATAATATATTTTATTTTGGAATACCTCTTATTTTCTACTGTTTACGCCTAATGTGTTATTACAATCTGTTACTTTTTGTGTGTTCCTTATCATGTAAAGCAGTTTGTAACACACATAGATGTGTAACACACATCTAAAAAGTGCTATATCAATAAAGTTGTGTTATTATAGTATATTTGTTGTTGTTGTGGTTGTTGTTGTTGTGGTTATTTTTGCTGTTGTTGTGGGTGTTGTTGTTGTGGTTGTTATTTTTGTTGTTGTGGTGGTTGTTGTTGTTGTGATGGTTGTTGTTGTTGTTGTTGTTGTGGGTGTTGTTGTGGTTGTTGTTGGTGTGGGTGTTGTTGTTGTGGTTGTTGTTGGCGTTGTTGTCCCTATTAAATTAAATGAATCAAATCAAATCCTAGTCCAAAGTCGTCGTAACCTTGACGACGTGCAGCTTGGGCAGCAGGTTGCAGTCGGCCAGCGTGAGGTCGTCTCCATCGAGGTATCGGCGGGAGGATCTCTTCCCTTGCCCCCCCTCCTCTGTTGGCAGCGGGCTCAGCAGGTAGTCGTCCAGCTTGGCCAGCGCCTTGTTGAGGGCCTTTTCCAACGCTGGGGGCCATAAACACACACCATGAACATGTCATGAACAAGGAGGTGATGCAACCATCCACACACACACAGACTGTGACAATAGGACGTGTATGTGTATGTGTAGTCACAGTGTATATGTGTGTGTATGTGCAGTGTATGTGTGTGTATTACAACAGATGTTCATTTTTATGCCAGATGTTATTGTTTGACAGATATTCTTGTTTGGTTGTTGTTGTTGTTGTTGTTGTTGTTGTTGTTGTTGTTGATGATTGTTGGAGCACATGACGCAAGGCAAATTTTCATGTGAAGGGACATTAACGTTTTATCTTATCTTAAGCGGACACCAACACACCATGAACACGCCATGAACACACAAACGCACCGACACAAACATGCCAACACAAACACACAACACAAACATGCCATGAACATGCAACCGACACGTTACAATGACGTCATTTTACATTTTACATTTAGCACATTTAGTTGATGCTTTTGTCCAAAGCGACTTACAATAAGTACATTTGCCAGCAGAAAGTAAAACAACAATATATCACTCTTGGTACAGCAAGGATGTCAACAAAACAAGTTTCTAAGTGCACCATAATTGCTAGGTTTAGCTGTCCTTTCTGGTATGACAATGTACTATTTAATTGGCAGGACGAACGTACGAACATACAAAAAGTGCATAAGAAGTTAATTACTAAACGAAATACCATTTACTAAATACATCCACGAAACAAAATACCATTAACTAAATATATCCAGTAAACAAACTACCATTAACTACATATATTCACTAAACAAAGTATATTCCATTCACAAAATATTTTAACGGCTGGACCCGATGAAAACACTGACCTTTGTGGTTTTCTGGTTTGATGTTTTTCACGTAAGCAGAGAACTTGGAGAAGATGTCGATTCCTGCAGTGTTGGATTCATGGTTCTTCGCTGCAAGTTTAGGATACCTGCAGAGACCAGGAAAAAATAGTGGGAAATGTACCATGTGGTGTGTGTGTCACTGTGTGTAATAGAGGGAGAGAGAAATAGGGATGGTGTGTGTGTGTGTGTGCGCGCTTGTGTGTGTGTGCGCACACCTGCGCACGCGCGTGTGCATGCACCCCTGTATGTGTGTGTTTTAGTGTATGCGCATGTGTGTGCGCCTGTGTGTGCGTGTGTCTGTGTGTGTGCACGTGCACACCTGTATGTGTGTGTCTCAGTGTATGTGCATTTGTGTGTGTCTGTGTGTGTGCGCGTGTGCGTGCACACCTGTATATATGTGTGTTTCAATGTATGTGTGTAAGTAAGTGTAAGTGTGTGTGTGTGTGTGTGTGTGTGTCGGCGCGCATACCTATATGTGTGTGTGTTTCAGTGTGTGTGTGTGTGTGTGAGCGTACCTGGGTGGTGCCAGCATCTCCTCCAGGTATTCCTCTATCTTGTTGATGTCAGTGCGGACCTCCCCCTCGTAGGTCAGGAAGGGGGGGTGGGTGCCAGGGGCCAGGTTGTGGAGGTCCATAGGCTTCCTGGGGCCAAACATCCCACCACACATATCAGACCACAAGAGTGGCCGCTTATCGCTCATCGAATTACACCAGTGGTGGAAGAAGAACTTTTCTACTATATTTTTCTATCTCAGATACTATCTTTTTTTAAATTTGTGTTTTATTTCGGGTTAACTTTACCAGTATCATTGTTGATGTTTTATTGTATTGTGATCAAACGGTTTTCTTTGTTTTTTGTTTTTTTCACTTATTGCTATTGCTTTGTTTATTTGTTTTTTGTTTTTTTCTTAATTGCTTTTGCTATTATTTTACTTATTGTGGTTGATTTTCATCTGGTCTTGTTTTGTTTGGCACTTTGGGCTGCATAGTGTATAGTTATGTTGCAAGTTTCAACATAACCAAACGTAACCTCGCTTAAAGGGGAACAGTTGAGTGAAATCATTGGTCCTGCATTTGTGTTCTCCAATGCTCCGATTAGGGAAAAATTACATAAATGGTGCAACTTTCACATGGTTTTTGCAGAAGTGGGATTTGATGTAGCAGACTGTGATTATTTCACAACACGACGGTTCACTTTAAAGTAATGGCTTAACCCAATGTAAGCTGTCACGTAATGTAACCTAACGTAAGGCCGGAGATATACTTGCTTTTAACTACGCGTTGGCGTGTGCATGATGGCTGCCTCGCGTATCCTGCGCGAGGCACCGCTACGCGTCTGCAAGATGCAATACGCACGTGAACGGTAGGGGGCAGTGTAGGGGCAGTATGGGGATGTGACAGGGTCAGAGGTCAGGGGTCAGTAGGAACGTCAGCAGCGACAACAATAGCGGAAATGACGTGCGTCAATACGTGGTTAAAAAGCAAGTATGTCTCCGGCCTAATACTACATAGCGTGGTGTGCGGCGTGCGGGGGGGGCACAGGGGGGGGGGGGGGGGGGGGACAGGCACAGGGGGGGGGGGGGGGGGGAGCCTACCTCTTGAGGTCCACGGTGGTGACGTTGAAGACCACGCCCTTCAGCCACAGGACCATGAAGAGACGCTGGGAGAAAGGACAGTTCCCAATGCTCTCTCCATCACTCCCCGCCTGGACACACACACACACACACACACACACACACACACACACATGGTAAATATAGCACTTTTCTATCCCGTGGCCACTCAAATTACAATTAGTGTCTCACATTCACACATTCATACACACATTCATACACCGATGGCGGTGTCAGCCATGCAAGGCCACAGCCAGCTGGACGGGAGCAGTTGGGGTTGTTAGGGTGTCTCAGGGACACATCGACACTTAGCTAGGAGGAGCCGGGGAATCGAGCCAGCAACCTTCGCCTGCTCTACCTCCTGAGACCCTGCCACCCTTACGTATAATACATGTATGTGTGTATAACACCTGATGCTGTTGACATAGGTAACCTTTATAAAAGGCGTGTGTGTCAGGGGGTTCCCAACGTCAAGCGAAATCAAGACGTCAACTAATTGGTTACACCTTCTCAGGTTTACACACACACACGCACACACACACGCACACACACACACACACACATCAACTCAATTAATTTTCCACTTCCACATACACAAACAAAGGTGCCTATGGAAAATTACATACTCTACTAAACACACACACACACACACACACACACAGCCTCATGTGCACTCCCATGCAGAATAATTGCCCTCCTATAGCAGGCTGTCATCGATACTGGACCCAAAATGACTGCTTAAGACCTGATTGATGGAAAAGGTTTGGGGTCACCTGATGGTATTCATGTGCATGTGTGTGTGTGTGTGTGTGTGTGAGAGAGAGAGAGTGCTGGTGGCAAGGCATTTATGACCAAGGATCAAAATAGGATGTGTGTGTGTGTGTGTGTGTGTGTGCAATCAGACACTGTAAGGTAACACCAAGGGCGACATGAATAATCCACCATGCTGCTCCTATTAGCTGCTTGGCAGGTTCCTGTCTGTATGCTGGGCTTAGTTGCTAGCTTACTAGCTTAGCTGCTAGCTTACACACACACACACACACACGCACGCGCGCACGCACACACACACACACACACACACACACACACACACACACACACACACACACACACACACACACACACACACACACACACACACACACACACACACACACACACACACACACACACACACACACACACACACACACACACAAGCCCGGACCACTAGATCCCATCAATATCAACACTGAATGGATCCTAGCAATTATGTAGTGACTGCCTCAAATAAAGAGAGAGAGAGAGAGAGAGAGAGAGAGAGAGAGAGAGAGAGAGAGACAGAGAGAGACAGAGAGAGAGAGACAGAGAGATTGTGCAAGCTTCTCATGTTACCTCAAACCTCCAAACAACAACAACAACAACAACTTGCGCAGGCTGGACATGCATGTTTATAAACAACATCTATTTACACACACACACACACACACACACACACACACACACACATATATACAAGCCCGGACCACTAGATCCCATCAATATCAACACTGAATGGATCCCAGAAATTATGTAGTGACTGCCTCAAATAAAGAGAGAGAGAGAGAGAGAGAGAGAGAGAGAGAGAGAGAGAGAGAGAGACAGAGAGACAGAGAGACAGAGAGATTGTGCAAGCTTCTCATGTTACCTCAAACCTCCAAACAACAACAACAACAACATGCGCAGGCTGGACATGCATGTTTATAAACAACATCTATTTACACACGCTCACACACATGCTCACACACACACACACACACACACACACACACACACACACACACACACACACACACACACACACACACACACACACACACACACACACACACACACACACACACACACACACACACACATATATACAAGCCCGGACCACTAGATCCCATCAATATCAACACTGAATGGATCCCAGCAATTATGTAGTGACTGCCTCAAATAAAGAGAGAGAGACAGAGAGAGAGAGAGACAGAGAGAGAGACAGAGAGAGAGAGAGAGAGATTGTGCAAGCTTCTCATGTTACCTCAAACCTCCAAACAACAACAACAACAACATGCGCAGGCTGGACATGCATGTTTATAAACAACATCTATTTACACACTCACACACACACACACAGGAGTGAGGTATAGACAGACATGTCAAGTACACACCCACCCACACACACACACATGCTCACACACACACACACACACACACACACACACGTACAAACACACACATACACACACCTTGACAAACAGCTCGATATCGGGGTCTTTCTCCGGCTCCTCTGCCCTATCCGTCATGTTCCACAGGTAAAGCTTGCTTGAAAAGTGCTGTGTGTTTGTGCCTCTATGTGTGTGTGTGTGTGTGTGTGCGTGGTTCTTGGCTCTGTTTACAGCAGTCTCAACTCGCCGGCAAGTTGACCCGGTCCCATGGCCGTATGTGGACCGCTCTCCCGGGCTGTGTGTGTGTGTGCCAGCACACACACGTGTGTGTGTATGTGTGTGTGAGCTGCCTCTTGCCCCCCCCACCCTCCCCAATGTACACCGTATGACTGTGGCAGATAAAAATAGTCTGAAGGAGGGGTAGGGAGGGAGGGGGTGTGAGGGGTGTGAGGGGTGGAGGGGGTGTGAGGGATGTTGACCAGTGGAAGAGTTGATGGGAGGAGGAGTCAGGGTGAGGAGAGTGGAGGAGAGGAGAGGAGAAAATAGAAGGGAAGAGAGGAGAGAGGGGAGGAGAGGTGAGGAGAGGAGAGGAGAGGAGAGGAGAGGAGAGGAGAGGAGAGGAGAGGAGAGGAGAGGAGAGGAGAAAATAGAAGGGAAGAGAGGAGAGAGGGGAGGAGAGGTGAGGAGAGGAGAGGGCAGGACAGAAGAGGAGGAGGAGAGGTGGAGAATAGGGCAAAGGAGCAGAGGAGAAGAGAGGGGAGAGAAGAGATGAGATGAGAGGAGAATGTGAAAAGCAGCCAAGGGTCAATATAAACACACCTGGCAGACTTCCTACAGATAATGTCTGTGGTATATCTGCCTACCTGGCACCTACACTGCACCAACAGCTGAAGGAAAAAGGTGGAGTCTGTGTAAATGCCACTGACATTTGTCTTGTTCGAAAGCGCAGTGCAACAGCCTATATGTTAGATGACTTTGTTTGTGTATCAGAAAACGATTTGCTTCAAAGTAAAGCGAAAACAAAAATCAGGGCAGCGCCAGAAAAACACAAATATATCTTTTTTTACTTTGAAGCATGTCATTTACATAGATAAGCGACTTTGTTTTCAGAGACCAGGCTAACTAAAATAAGCTTTGGTGGGTGAAGATGACCACAACATGTAGGGTGAGAGAGAGAGAGAGAGAGAGAGAGGCCATTTGGTCAAGTTAATACTCTAACAGGAGGACAGACAAACTAACTAATAACCAATGACCACTGAGATGTTTATTCAGAGATGTAAGGAGGACAGCATGTAGCCTAGAGTATAAGCACATATGTTTTGAAAAGAAGGTAAAAAAATAAAAAAATAAAAAATCTTTCTAAGCGACTTTACAAAAGCCCAAAGTCGCTTAAAATAATCTGATTTGGAAACACTGGTGTCTATGATAATAACTATGAGTAGGCCTAATATACAGACCACACGTGATTATCATAAACAACTTTGGACTTTGGACATTGTTCAGGTTTAAATATATTACCTCAAATCAAAATAGATGTACCAACTAAACATGATTATGCAAACTACAGCACACTGTGTGCTTTGTAACTTGCAGTACACACCACTTCCAAAAAGTAACAGAAAAGTTACAAAAGGTTGTACATAATGAGGTGGTGGTAACCAACTACCATATTATTTTTTTAGTAGGTTCTGCCTATTTATTATACTATCTTTGATTGAAAGTGGTAAGAAGCTGGTACAGCCCAAGGAACACACTTGTACCAAACACACTTGTACTGCGTCTACATGTGTTTTGCATGCGTTCTTTAAATACTTTTGACCGTCAGTACAAGTTGCATTGGTGCTGCGGACACGACACTATGTGCTTCTCACCAACAAGAGTCTAATCTGTTTGGACCCCATATAGATAGACAATTCAGCACTTATTAACACTCATTTATGTTGTGCTTAATTGTGTCTAAAGGTGACAGTTTTATAATCTGTCTCCGCCATACAAACAAATGGGGTGTGGATTGCAAAATGGCTGAATTATATTGTAATTGTGCTGATGTTGGTGGATTTGGGCGCATTTGTATGTGTGTGTGTGTGTGTGTGTGTCTAGAGATAGATGGTCAAAGCCCATGAGTTCATCGTGGAGGGTGTGTTGTGGAGTGTGTGTGGTTGCTAGCTGGTTTACAGCCTCACCTGGCCCCAGTCTGACTGATTAGACTCTGGGCTGGGTGGGGCTGCACACTCCTGGTGCAGAGCAATCATGGCACCCAGCATAAACCAGCTATCACCACACACACTCAGGAGAGAGCCACTGTCATGGCAGCACGTTACATCTGCTCGGCGAATACCATCTTGCCATCTCCAATAAACGCATACTTCTCCCAACATCGACCCGTATCCTGTCTCGGCCCCAGCAAAAGCCACTGATGTGGCGTGTGGTTAGAGTCCACTACCACATTCATGTTGGAATATTTTATATTTACACACACACACACCATCATCAAGCGATACTCATTAACCATAAGCAGATTTTATGTGAATATGGTTACGATTTACAAGGGTGTGTTTGTATCAAAGAAAGAGAGTGATAAAGTGTGTTTATGTGTGTGCGTGTATGCATGTGTGTGTGTGTGTGTGTGTGTGTGTGCGTGCATGCGTGTGTGTGTGTGTGTGTGTGTGCATGTTCACATGCATGTGTGTTTGTGTGTATGTGTATGTGCGCGTGTGTGTGGATCATATTCCAGATAAGATAAAGTTCCAATGGGGCAACATCCATTTTGATATGTAATTACATGCTCACAGATAGAAACCTGCGTGCAACACACACGTTATCACAACCACACTGCTCTTTTAACCTCTCGGTTCTCTGGAAGACAAACAGCTTGGTTTTAAGTCTACCTTAAAGGAGAACTCTGGTGTAAACTGGTTCTGGGATGTTTAGTATGAGAACGAGTTCAAACGTTACCATGGAGAGCAAAAAAAAGCTCCTACGACGCGAAGCTAAGTTCGCTGTTTTTAGCCGATTCTACCAAACTGCTATACGTTTGAGTTCTAAGGGCATCTGACCTGGTAAAAAATAAATCACTTTTTTAAAGCACATACAAGGCTAGAAATAGCCTGACACATCTTTGGTAGTATAATGAGGGTCTTAACATATAAAACGAGGCATTGACAACTTCGTAAGTGTACAGATAGTTTATTAAAAAGCATATTTTATACACAAAATACCTTCAGTAGTTCACCCGTCGACGCCATGTTTTTTTTTAGGCTCGATAAGTCGATTGACGATCATGCGAGCACGCGAGCTCTGTGTTCGTCAATCGACTTATCACTGAGCTCGTGTGCTCGCGTGATCGTCAATCGACAATGCTTTTTAATAAACTATCTGTACACTTACGAAGTTGTCAATGCCTCGTTGTATATGTGAAGACCCTCACTATACTACCTAAGAAGTGTCAGGCTATTTCTAGCCTTGTAAGTGCTTTAAAAAAGTGATTTATTTTTTACCAGGTGTGATGCCCTTAGCACTCAAACGTATAGCAGTTTGGTAGAATCGGCTAAAAACAGCGAACTTAGCTTTGCGTCGTAGAAGCTTTTTTTTGCTCTCCGTGGTAACGTTGGAACTTGTTCTCATACTAAACATCCCAGAACCAGTTTACACCGGAGTTCTCCTTTAATCACCATGGTAACGTTGGAACTTGTTCTCATACTAAACATCCCAGAACCATTTTACACCGGAGTTCTCCTTTAATCACCATGGTAACGTTGGAACTTGTTCTCATACTAAACATCCCAGAACCAGTTTACACCGGAGTTCTCCTTTAATCACCATGGTAACGTTGGAACTCATTCTCATACTAAACATCCCAGAACCAGTTTACACCGGAGTTCTCTTTAATCACCATGGTAACGTTGGAACTCGTTCTCATACTAAACATCCCAGAACCAGTTTACACCGGAGTTCTCCTTTAATCACCATGGTAACGTTGGAACTCGTTCTCATACTAAACATCCCAGAACCAGTTTACACCGGAGTTCTCCTTTAAGTGGCACACGCAGGCCTTAAATGAAAACATAACCAGTCTTCTAAAAGATATAAAAAAGATTTCTGTTTAAGGTTAGGCCTTCCAAGTCACACAACAATGAGGACCAGGATATGAAAACATAATAAAGCGGTGCATGTTTAAGACATAACACCGATAGATGGGTTGAACTTGGTACACACCTTAGTACAACTGTGGATAGACATGCTGAGTTGCTACCGCACAACCGAGGGCCGACCTACCTTGGTATACAGTGTGACCTTCGGCATCTCCTCCACTTCATGCTCCTCTGCTTTCCCCTCAGAGGAAGACGAGGACGACGAAGAAGAAGACGATGAAGATGAGGACCTCCGGGACCCCCCAACCCTGTCCTGCTCCGGGGACTTCCTGTCTCTCGTCTTTTTTTCCAACTCCTCCTTCTCCTGCTTCTCCTTCTCTTTGTTCCCCTCCCCTCCTTGCTTTAGTAACTGGTCTCGTTCTACCAGTTTGTTCCAGAGCTCCACGCGTCCGCCGATGCCCCTTTTCTCCCGGCCCTCCTCATCCTCGGAGCTAGAGGAGGACAACGATGACGATGAGGCGCCGCTCTTGGGGGGAAGACCGGGCGCAGGGAGCTCGGGGGGGTGCGGTATGCGGCCGACGGCGTACACGTTCTCGTACTGTCCCGTCAGACCTTCGGGGTCTTCGTAGAAGGCCCCCAGCTCCTCCGCAACGTTGCTGGGGACCTCGTAGATGTTGGCGGCGCTGGCGTTCTCATAGATGCTCTGCATGGCGTCTCTGTCAAATGGGTGGGTGGGTTCGGAGGACGTTGAAGGGGTGCCTTGAAGTGTCAGCAGGTGGGAGAGCTTGGTAGTCAGCTGTGGATGGCAGAGGAGCAGGGACAGGAGTGGTCTGTGGCTTGCGATGCCCATTGAGGTTGCCTGAGAGCTGGGAGGACTTTGGACGCTGTGTGGTTGTAAAAGAGCCATGGCGCCAAGATGAAAAGCGGTGGATTGATTAAAGTCCTTGGTGCATGTGTAAGTGTTTTATTAATCAGAATCTGTGTTGTGAACATCTAATCTATTTTATATACATAAAGGTTATATTCTAAATGTTTCACTGACTCTCATATACTCCTATTGCGTACTTTTGTTTTTCTTTAAGCTTCATACCTACTACGTAGATGACGCGTGCCTTGTCCTATGAATTACATTTTTCAGAAGCACTGAGCATTTATTAAATAAAACTGTTGAATCTTGAATCTTCTTGTTGTGGTTGATTATAACTTAAGGTATAGTTTGCTTTCAGACATCAACAAAACAGGAACCTGTCAACAGAAAGGGTAGGGCCTACTAAATGTCCCTGCCGGCATGAATAAAGTCTTATCTTATCTTATCCATATCTTTTTTATCGTTTGACAGTGGAAACATACATTTGGTGACTGACTAACTAACCACCATTACTCACACTACCGACCCTAACCCTATAACCCCAACACTAAGCCACATACAAACCACACTGCTTCTGCTGGGTCTCAGCAGGTTCAAACTGTCATTCGTTAAATCAAGTGGGTGTGGACGTTTTTATTATTATTATTATTATTATTATTATTATTATTATTATTATTATTATTATTATTATTATTATTATTATTATTACTAGTGGGGCAATTGCTCTGTCAGTTAGCATTGCGTTAGCTGTGCTGCGCTTTAAAACCGTACTCCGGAAACCGGAGGTTTTGGAGTTTAACACGCAGCTGCGCACGAAGTTAAACCTGATTGCTGTGTACTGACCGACACAGGATCAGCTGATTCGTAGTAAAACTCGTGTTAAACCGGAAGTACTCTGATTTCCCGTTATACTCCAGCAGACGCAGTCTTAACTTAATGTTGGATGCATTTTGTGCTATAATTACCAACAAAAACTTAATGGGAATGTAAAGTGAACTATAATATAATAAAACGCAAATAATGTTGAAATATATTATGAAATAGTCTAGCCTACTGTTTGTGGAAATCTGAGTCTGGAATCTGAATCTGCCCTTACCTACGTCAATCAATCGATTACTTCTCCCCCCCCCCCCCCCCCCTCAACAATCGCGCCGTACCAGGGGGGCGCCCCCGATCGCGCAGCACCCCCCCCCCCCCCACACACACACACACACACACACACACCCCGTCAACAACCGCGCACCACGTAATGTTTATGGGGGGCGCCAAAATTGTTGCTGCATACCCCCCTGACACGATGAACATGTCTCGGATAGAGAAATATAACGAGGAGCAGAAGTTATATTTATTGTACTGCATTCGAGGTGTTGTGGACACGGTGGAAGAGGAAAGACACCACCACCACCACCACCACGCTCCGAAGAAAGTCTGTTTGGGATGATCTCTCAAACACATTTAACAATCTTCCAGCAGAAGACCGAGCAGCGGCACGTTTAAAGAATGTATGGAAGCGCTTGAAAGTTGAAGCGCGTAATGCTATTGCTGAGCCTGAGCGGACGACCGAGACCTGAGCCCCGCGAGCCGAAATATCACTGCTCATTCCAAATCGACTATGTCCAATGTTGTTATTGTACTGAAGGCCTATCTGGCGTAATAAGTGTAAATGTATCATACATTATTATTAATACTACTAATAATAATTAATAAAACTAATTCTGTGTGTGTCAGTTATAATGGAGCGTTGTTTCATCCTGCAAACTGGTTTAGTCTCCTCTAAAACCATGTCCGTTTGGAGACTAGACTAACACGCACAAAATACGCCCCTAGTGTCTGATGTGAATTTCTCTGAAGACACAGCAATTGAGATCAAGGTAAACCGCAGCTGCAGGTTAAACCACAGGTACATACGACACAGCAATGGAGCTTAAGACGTCACGTGACTTCTTGCGTCACTGACGAGTTTAAAACCGTGTTAAACTCTAAAAAGTGGCTAACGTAGCGGCAGAGCAATTGCCCCAGTATTATTATTATTATTATTATTATTATTATTATTATTATTATTGTCATTATTAGTATTATTATTAATATTATTATCAATATTATTATTGTTATTATTAATATTATTATTATTGTTGTTGTTGTTGTTGTTGTTGTTGTTGTTGTGTGCGAATCACCTATCGTCGCTTGCCAGTCTGCTCGATGATTGGCTCTCGCAGCCGTCACCGTGATTGGCCCATAGGTGACGCGCGGTGCGTCTCTAATCAGGAAGTCCGTCCCGTCGCTGCAGCTACAGACTGTCTTTCTTACTACGTCTTATTCATATTAATAAACGCCATCGTCGAGGGCAGATAATTATTCATTTCACTCGGCCCGCACAGGACTTAACAGGTAACGTTGTACGATGCGGTGTAATTTAATCTCTGTGATTTCGTTACCGATGTAATTTAATTTCAAGTGCACCATGCTGCCTAATCAGTTTGTTTTTTTAACATCAACGCACATCAAGTTGGTGATATTATATGACGAGCTTTTATATGATAGTAGGCCACAGTACACGAATATTGAATATTGCTGTGTATGATTTGTAATATACAGTGGTGTACCAAGAGGACTGGCGTCCAGACAGAAAGTTTGCCTGTTTTCATATAATTTACATAGTGTCTAAAAGTGGGCGGGTACATAAAAACGCTGGACTTTCATGTTGGTCTGCCTCACCCAAAGCCTCACTCACTCTCCCACTCTCCCACTCACTCACTTACCCACTTGCTGTCCAAAAGCAGTGATTGACATTACATGAGTACTTGGCTTGCTTTCAGCTTATTTTACATTCATGATCATGTAGGTTGTGACGTCATTAAAACCAGTGTCAATTGCAGCAGAGGAAAATTAGCTGTTGCCTGTTTGTGGTAAAAATGTATATTAACCATCACTTTTCAATGGCATATGCAATGCGACCTTGTAGCGAGTTCCAGGTTCATGTCTGACCTGATGTCCGATGCTACATGTCGTTCCCCTCTCTCTTTCAACCTCATTAACCCACTTTCTCTTTCTCCACTGTCCTGTGTCCATTAAAAAAGACACAAAACCCCCATAAAAATGTGATAAAAAAATAAAGAGACAAGGGAGTGTTTGTGTGTGCTTACATTGGCCCAAGACCTTGTCGTTCTGCATTTGTGTGTGTGACAAGTGTTTTAACATGTTTTTGGGGCGACAACACTCTTTGTCTAGGCTGCCAGGCGGTGGTTTGGGCTCTCTCGGTTTCACAATAACCAAGATTGCAATCTGTGAGGCACACACAATGCTTGTTCCGCATCTGCTTGGATATGAGCTGCTTGTCTTGAAGACTACATTGCCACCACGAGTCCCGTTCAACTATCCATGTCTTGCTTCTTTCCTATTGTGTATGACTGGGATCAGGTTTTTCCTCCACGTTGAGGTGGCAGACAGACAGAGGAGCCTTGCCGGCCATTTGATCTGTGGAGGGAAACATGAGACGCTTGTTGTTCTGTGGTTGCAGTAAAGGCCATTTTTAAGACAGACGTTTTTTTTTTGGAACCCAGGTGGTGGAGGAAGTCGTATTGTTGTTAATACACACAGTTCCTCCTTGGTTATTGTCGCTATACACACAGGCGATTAAATAGCTTCATAGTTAAAAGTGCCATAGTTCAGGTAGGCTATGTCGTGGAAAATATGAGCTATACACCACATCAAATATATAAGCTTCTATAATATACAGTTAATTAAATAAGGCTTTGTATAAAGTCTCTTTGCACCTAGAGATGGTGCCTCTCTCTATTTAAAAGATGTTCATTTAGCATTTGCATCGCCACTGTAGCCAGGAAGTCTGGAGGCCACGCCAATCTCCTCACTTCCTTGTGTAGATTATTTGGTTATCTTGCGTCCTTGCAGACATGTCCACTTCCCCCCATAGTGTAACGCAAATTACACTGACTCTCCCGCCACGACTGGCCACAGACGTGACCAATCCCTAACTCTCCACGATGGTCACTCCCCTCACCTTTTGTTTCCTTTGTTGTTACTGCCCACGATGTGAAAGTGTCCCTATAAGAATCATGTACACCCATTGTCTTTCTGAAGACGCTTGGGTAATGCTCACATGTGTCCTAAAATAAGGTATTCTTCATCAGGCTCGCTGGCTACAGGCATCCGCCACCAGCTAAGTCCAGTCCTAGGTCTACTTAGCAGCTTACAGCTAGCTGCTAACATACAATACCATCCGCAACGTCCAGTCAAGAATGGCAGCTAACGGCTAGCTAGCTCCCGGGTCCGACACCAGCTTTGTCCAGACCTGTCCACACACGCTATGAAGCATCTGCCTTTCTGTCTCTTCCTTCTCTGCTTCCTCGTTTTACTCAGACACAGGATGTTACTCCGAATATTCCTGGCCAGCCTAGTTTCAGTGGCGGCGACCAATGGGCAGCAGGAACCCGGAACTCCGACGACCAATGGGCTTTCTTCTTCTTCTTCTTCTTCTTCTTCTTCTTCTTCTTCTTCTTCTTCTTCTTCTTCTTCTTCTTCTTCTTCATCATCTCCTCCCCCTCTGCTGCTGGTGTCCTTCGACGGTTTCCGGGCGGACTACCTGCAACGGTACCACATGCCCAACTTAGAGCTCCTGTACAGGGGAGGAGTGTTGGTGGAGGAGCTGAGCAACGTCTTCACCACCAAGACCTTCCCCAACCACTACAGCCTGGTAGGTCCAGCTAGCTTGCAAACCGCTAGCTAACGACCACCCAGACCTTTCCCAACCACCACAGCCTGATTAAAGGGGAACTTGGCAACTTTTTCAACTTAATAAACCCGTCTTGAAGTCATTTGGATGGTTAAATGGTCTGTTCCGGTGTTAATGGTGACTATCC